>PVIC010026039.1:0-24812 GCA_004025085.1 Thryonomys swinderianus
CAGTGTCCGTATGCACAGATCCTTAAGTCTTTTATACTCAGGTCTAATAAGGTTGAACTTTGGGTCATGAAAGGAACATTTCCACTCTGCTTGGCAGACTACACCACTGTGGATGGAGGCTGCTGGCTGCGGATAAAGAGGAAAGGCTTGGTGTGGGCTTTGGCCCAGCAAATTGGCTTCCTGCTCTGAAGTTTGGCATTCTTTTACCAAGACAAAGATAATGGTTCCACTTTCCCAACAAGGAATCACGCCAATTACCTGCACATTGTAAACCCTCAAGAAAGGCTAACCTTACTTTTTTGAGGTTATTGAAGGTTTTTGGCCTCTTCTGCAAGTCCAGAATAAAACTTTTGAGCCATCTCTCTTACCTTTTACCCAAGGTCAGTGCCCAAACACTCCTCCCACTGCACTAGACTGGATTGCTGCTAAGTAGCCAGGGAGGGCAGGGAGCATCTCCAGGAGGGACTTTCAGTATCTTCCTGCTGCTCCACTCAGTTGAATCACAGGTCTAGCAGCCATGACCTAACGGGTCAGACCTCTGAGGATAAGTGTCTTTGTCCCTGCATGTAGCAAACTACTTAGACTAGCTACGTGCTGACTGAGGGTGAGGTAAGGCAGAGTGAGCAGAAACAAATGAGACTGTCGGCATGGCCTTGAGATCAAGTGGGACAAAGAGACCAGAGTGTGTGTCACCTGTGATCTTGCATTAAGTCTTGTTGGGGATGCAGCCTTGACAAAGGCTCAGATTGGGTTCAGAGGGTCCTTGATGGATAGGAAAGGTTCTGAGGACATTTCTTTCATATTTCAGAACTTCTCAGCATCTCTCTTTCTTCTGACTTTTGCAGTGAGTAGCTTTATACAGGCTTAAAACAGCTTTGCTCACCAGCAATGTGCCGGGGTCTGCCTCAGGCCTTCCCCAAAGCTTCTGTATCCACTGGGTACTCACCCTGGACACCTGGAGGTATGGAGGAGGTCACATAGAAGGCCATCTTTGACCACTGGAGCAGAAAACCCTACGTGAACATGTTTCCATTTCATTCCCTCGCAGAGAAATCTGAGCTGCATCCCATAGAAACATTAGAAGTCCCATGGAACTGATCAATAGTCACCAGAGCAGAAGCCTATTCACTTGCCCATCTTTGGTGCTACATGTTTTCTGTTTCACTGTTAGGATTTTGCCCTCAGCCAGCCCCAGGATTGCTTCTCATAAAGACTATGGCTTTTGGCTAAGCTTTGTCTCATGCATGTCTTTTAGGGAACCAAGTCTAAAAGGATCATGTGTAAACTGAAAGGAGGGAGGAGACAGTATGGGAAAATATTTTCACAAAGTGAAAAAGTGGGCACATTAAAAGAGTATCATAAAACTGCCAGGTGTTCTGGGTGCCTATCTGCGGTGTCTGGTAATGTGTGTTTCCTATCATGGTCTTGCTCATCACAGATGAGGACATGAAGTACTGTGGGTGTCGACTTAATCTCAAATGGATTTTGCCAGATGAATTTGAGGAAGAGAGAAGGGCAGGAAAAGTGAGGAGTAAGGAAGAACATTAGGGAAAGAACACATACACATTTTATGTGCTTGTGTATAGCAGGCATTTTTGCATCTTTATAAGCATGTAAGTACAGATGGTAGAGTCAATGGATTGATATTGACATTTGCGTCTGAGCAGTAGTAAATAAGTTGAGGATGACAGGATGAGGACATAAGAACCAAAATGTGGCAGAGGCAGGGCAGCTGTAAAGGTTGTGGGAGGTAAGAAGGTCATGAAACCCAACAGGTAGGACGCTGGATGAGTCGCAGTTCTGTGAGGCTGTTGAAGTTGCCAGGAATGGTGCCATCAGGCAGTGGGGTGGAGTACCAGGTGCTAAAGGTGTTAATGAAAGGGAGGAGGTAGCTGGATGACAGTAGCAAGTGCAGGTGGCAGATGATGAAGTTTGATGACATGAATTCCAAAGGACCTGGGAGTCGGGAAGAAGGAAGGAAGGAATATAATTTAGAGGCAGGTCCCCATTTTGGGGCCCTTTGATAGAAGGACAATGGCCTTCACTTGAGAGGCTGTAGAGGACATACTTACAGGGAACAGAAAAGATTTCCGTTAAGGCAAGATATGAAGAAGTTTTGGAAGATGTTAGAGACCTTGAAAGAGAGAAAGGAGGAAAGAAAGTTGAGACATGGACATGGAGTGAAAACACGAAATGATACTTGCCTTCTAGTACTGTTGAAGAACTGAACAGTAATTTATGTAGAGTGGTGGGCAGAATGGTGAGGAGGAAGGTGGTGATGACTGCCAGAGGAGCAGGAGCTCAAGGGGATGTGCAGTTATGTCAGGAAGAATTGTGATGCTCTTGAGTCTTCATTCTTCCTCTGTTATTAAGTAGCTTCACAGCCTTAGACAAATCAACACCCCTTTTTTCTAGGGCCATGGTTTGTCTACAAAATGAAAGGGCTGGATAAGACCACTGGATGTCCACCTCAAGCTTAGCAATGATCAGGCATAAAAAACACATGTTTCCTAAAACACATTCTCAATATGTTCCCCAGAAGTCAGATCCTATTTTCTGAGCATAGGAATCAAAATTTTGGAATCTGAATGTGTTCCTCAGATAATTTAATAAATACTTCCTTTCTTCTCAGACCTATTTCTTTCTCTAGAGAACTGCTTTGCCCAGAAACTAGCCTTTCCTCTCTCAAATGTCACTACTATAAAAGTGATAGGAAGATGTGGTTTGTCCATCGGATCTGGTTCAGAGCAGTTATCAAAGGAGACTAGATACCCTGAGCTCTGCCTCCGGTGGGTAGAGGCCAGAGAACAAGCAGTTTTATTTTTACAGCTTCATTCTTCATTTTCCTATCAAATGAATCAGAATGAGAGTTGAATCTAAGCAGTAGCACAATTTTTGGTTTTGTTTTGCTTTGCTTTTGTTTAATATGGAAGACTACTTGCCCAGGCTAGGTATGGGTGACCCTCGGGAAAGGCAGCCCAATGGCTAGTGGTTGGGGAAAGTTCAGGAAGGACGAGCATGCTGAGTATAGGTGTTTTAGCCTCTGTGTCTCCCCAGTGCCTAATAAAGTGCCTTGCTTGTAGTGGGAACTCAATAGGTATTGGTTAAACTGAAATCCAAGGAAAAGGAGAATAGACCGAAAGATGGAAGCAACTCAGGGGAATTCATTACTTTTCTACTGTAGGACAAAGAATAGCTGCAGGAAACCAAACTAGGATTAAAGTTGATCTGAAAAACAGAAACACGATGTGCAAAAACTGGAAGCTTCACCACTCACAGACCCTCCCTGAGTAGATACACTCAGGTATTTCTCTTGAGGAGAAAATGACCTTAACACATGTAATCAGTACCTTAGCAAGTAATAAGAAAGTGACAGATAACCTACAGAGAAATAGTTAGATCTAAAATGATGTTGATGGAGAAAATATTTTAAAAAGGCAGGGTGATTGGGAAATGTATCAAATCAATAGGTAAATTTTTATGACAAGTATACAGATATTAACTAATTGCAGCTATTCATAGAAAAATATGTTTAAATGAACATTAAAATTTAAAGATAGCCGGGCATGGTGGCTCACGCCTGTAATCCCAGCACTCGGGAGCAGGAGGATTGCTGAGTTCGAGGCTTGCCTGGACAACATAGTGAGGTCAGAGCCAGCCTGAACTACAAAGCGAGACCCTGTCTCAAAAAGAAAAAATTTAAAGATAATTACATGTAAAGGTAGAAATAAGATGCATAATGTCCAAAGCATTGCAGGAAAACAATTCAAAGAATTTAAATCAATTAAGTGAATGGTAAGAAAGGAAAAATTAACACAGGTTTTTTTTTTTTAAAGTAGAATAAGTGGAAAACTAATATTGTAGAACTATGTCAAGTCATTGTAATCATGATTTATGTAATTGGGTTAAATTTGTTGGATTGTTTTACAAAAATCTGGCTCCTCCACTATAGGGTAAACTCCAGAGATCTCATATCATGTTTTCTGTATTCTTTAACTGATCACTTTGACTAGCCATCTATCTGTCAAGAGAGGAACACATATCATTGTTTTACTTTAGATTTTCTTGATTACTTCTAACATTCAGCATTTTTTTCAAACATTTATTTGTGACTCAAATATCTAATTTTAAGAAGTGCTTGCTGCATTCTCGGTCCATCTTATAATAGAATGTTGGATGTTCCATTATTGATTATAGAAATTCTTTATATTCTCTAGAGACATCTACCAGAAAATTTTAATATGGATTTCTAAACAACTTCTAGGCTATAACAGAAATCTTAATGAAATTGCAAACAACTTGAGAGTAAATGAAAGTCTGAGCACAGGATTAAAACCTGTGGAAGTGCACAAAATCATGTAAGGAGGACATTTTTTGGCTTTAAAGATTATAATTAGGCTATAAGAAAGGTTTTTGTTTTAAGCAATGAACTAGACTTATGAATTAAGAAACTGATAACACATAATAAAGTAAACTCCCTCCAAAAGTAAAGAAGGTAACTAATAAGCATGTGAAAATATAGGGGTTAATCAAGTAAAAACAGGAAGGGAACTTTGAGAATCCAATTATGAAAAAAAGTTTCATTAAACTATATCAAAAACCAGAGAGGAGACATATGCTATTAGGAAACTTAACACATTAAAATATACCACGTTCAACTTCATTACAACAAATCTGAAAATCTATAATAAAAATACGTGACTTTTTCAGTAAACATGAATTCTAACATTGATCAAAAATAGATAATTACAGGGCCAGAGATTTAGCTCAGCGGTTCTGGCGCCTGCCTCACAAGCGCAAGGTCCTGAGTTCAATCCCGGTAACCACATACAATGCTGGGCGTGGAGACTCACGCCCACCAGCAATCAATACCACCTACCACAGTGCTGGGCGTGGTGGCTCACACCTGAAATCCCAGCACTCGGGAGGCAGAGACAGGAGGATTGCTGAGTTTGCGGCAGCTTGCCTGGGCTACATAGTGAGCTCAGGGCCAGCCTGAACTACAAAGCGAGACCCTGTCTCAAAAAATAAATAAATAAATAAATAAAAGATAATTACAGAAACACTGAAAAGTTACTCAGTTAGTTATAAGGCTTAGGTCACCATGAAACAGATAATTTGGAGCATAGAATAAAATTGGAAGCTTCTCAACTTGTCAATATGGATTGCATAAGCATATATCAACTCTAAAACGGTAACACTGGAAAGCTATAGATTAATCATATTCACTGATAAAATCTGAAACATAACATTAGCAAATCTACTTGTGCACTAAAAGAATCTTGCATCTTGACCAGGGCTTATCCTTGGAATGTCAGTTTATTTCAACCTTAGGAAGTTATCAGTATAATTCAATTGATAAAGACTTAGAGGGAGAAATCAATAGATTTAGAAAAAGCTTTTAATATATTCAACAAAGACTCACTTATGACCTAGAAGAAAACACAGAGAACCAAAATAAAGACATCTTCGTTTCAGACGAGATCAGGTGCATTCATGGTTGTATGGCCATAGATGACATCTTCATTTCAATAAAGGAAAGAAGCCCTATGCAGATATCATAATTGTCCTTCACAAGTCAAAATCAGAATCAGAGTAAGACACTGATATTATTGTAGCTCAACAGTCTAGTGAATGGAATTTAAAAAATAAAAAATTTGAATATTGACAAAGAAGTGACAATATTGTTTTTACTTGTCGTCCATAGAAAAAGCCATCCAAATCAAATGAGAAATTATTTGAATAAGAGAGTTTGGCAATTGGACAGATACTGTTCCCCATTAATGAGCAATTAATGGAAACATGAGGGAAAAAGACATTCGTAGATGACATTTACAAACTACCCAGGGATACACTTAATACAAAGTGTCTAAGGTCTCTGTAGAAAACATATTGAAAATTATTTCCCAGATATTAAGAGAATCTTATGCAGTACTGTACAGACATCATGAGAGAGGCAGTTACTGATAGAACCAGTCAAGCAAAAAGGTCCAAATTGTAATATTTGACCAAGGACTTTCTATGAAGACCACAAATCAAAACAGTTTAGGTTTGCCAAATTTTAAAATAACATTTTTTGACTATCTGTCAAGATTAGATTATTATTTTAGTTTTTGCCCCAATGGAGGCCAAGCTGTTGTATTTTTTGTTTTGATTTGATAAGTTTTACAGAACTGAAGAGATTCCTGACTTCTAGCCATATAGAGACAGTAATCCCAGTTCACATATGCTTCTAATTGCCCATAGTTTGCTTTGTGAATGGAAGCATCAGGCAAAATTTTGCCTCCGTTCATGAACTCTGCATCTGGTGAGGAACACAAATATGCCCATCTTCCCCAGAAACGTGGAACAAATTTTGTGAAACAAGGCACCAACACTTTTCCTGCTTTGGAAACAAGTGGGTTAGAAGGATAGAGGCAGATTTTGATTGGTTTGCAGGCAGCAAGAAAAGACTGTTGACTGGGGTGTAGTTTGGGGACAACGGTGATTAGGAGCCACCAGGGATTCTTGAACATTGTCGAAGAATACAAGCAGGTTAAAGGAAGCTCTGTTTCTGCCTATGCAAAAACTATCTCTGCATCTCTGGTAAACTGACCATATATGCCATTTTCCTCATCACAAAGGCAGGATGGTGTTGAGAATGGAAGCTGTCAGGCTTTTGTGGGTTTAGACACGTGTGCCATCTATTTGAAACTGACCTTGTAGGCTAATCAGGTTAATCTTTGTGTCTGACCTGAGAACTCCAAGGCATTCACGCAGGAGACCTTGGGAATCTGTTTTTTTTACAAAGGCTTTAACGTCTGCAGAGATGAACATTCAAGGGGACTGATGTTTAGAATGCTTAGAACACTAAGAAGAGAGGGGAGGTAAATATCGATTCTAGACTTTTGGGAGCAGGTGTAAGGATACAGACGTTTCCGGAGCAGTTGGTATCTTGTTTTGAAGTAAGAGGAAGTCACAGAGACACATACCTTTCCAAGGCTCAGTGACCTGGAAAAAAATCAGAGTAAAGGAAATCACTCTAGCTAGTGAAATCCTGAGTCCAGAGGGAAACTCCCAGCTTAGGACTGCAAGGTTGGTCTCTTACCCTCGTGCCCTTGTCTGTTGGTGCCCAGTGCTTATGGCAGCTTGCCAGGTTCCAGCCCTAAAGCACAGTCCAGACTGAGAGTCCAGAAATAAGGCCTCGCAAAGACCAATCCTAGCTGCCTTAGTGATTTGCCCATTCTTTCTAACCCCCTTCTCTGCTTGGGTAATGGAGACTGTGGAGCTAGGGTGGTTTTTAGCAAGGGAGAGTCCAGGGTGGAATCGCTGCTCCTTGCCCTTCTCCCATCTCATTCCAACCCTGACAGGGAAGCAATAACTCACTTCCTTCTTCAGGCCCATTTGGATTTGTGGCAGATAATCCCAACATCACCAGTAACTGCAGTAGTTGTTTATCTGCTTTTAAAGCAAAGACTGAACCAATATCCTGTTCGACTACACTTTGGGGAAGCTGGAGGTCTCTGAAATAGGTGGGCTGTTAACTCCCCTCGTCCATACTCAGCGAACACATTTTGAGCACTGTTGTTTAAGCCCCACGTCTCCTACCTGCTCAAGTGTAATCAGTGCTCCTGTCTGGGACCAAGCAGGATGCTTTGGGAGCTCAGCCAGCCAGGGACTGTCTGCTCCACTTCAGTTTTCATACCTGATCTCCAGTTCATTGCTCAGCTTTTCCTCACTCAGCCTAGGACAATGGCAGGCATTGTTTCTGTCTGACAGTAGGTGGTATCCTGTGGGGAAGTCAGCTCAGTGGGTTAGTTTCAAAATAAGATGAACAGGCCTGGGGAGCACAAAGACAAGCTCATTATTCAGTTGATCAGATTACTGTTAGCTAAAAGGGAAGCCGCAGCTATAGCCTCTAATGTGGAGACTAAAAAATAACATCCAACGACTTAGAGATTTTTGAAGTCGCAATTTAAAATTATAATCATCTTAAAAGACCAATTGATTTGGCAGTTGTTAGACTTTCCCCCAGAATACTTCTTTTGCATATGACCCTTAATGTATCCGCTTCCCCTTTCTTTGGAATGTAAATTGTCAGATTGTTCATGGGTTTTGACATAAAGTTCATGTGGCAGTGGCCATCCTGGAAAAGGGGTTTTTGTTTTGTTTTTAAAATAAGTGCTACCTGGTCCCTGGGGCATTTAGAAAGGGTATTTGAGTAGAATTCAGCATATTTATAAGATGTTTAAAAGTCAAATATCACAGGATGAAAAGCAAGGCCACAAAAAGGAAATACTGTGTGCATAAAACTGCTGTTCCCAACTCTGTCAAATTTTGTTCCAGAGGTTAATAACCTTCTGTTTCAAAACAGGAAAGAAGCTGAATCACAGGGAGTCACCTACACACAGGCTTCGCTCGATAATTATCCAGCTGACAGTTTAGAGCTTAACAAACCCAGCTCCATGGTTTCTGAAGACAGAATTCATTATGTCTTAAACATGAAAAAATTTCCCCTTGGGATTTTCAGATCTCAGAGCCTCTTTTTTTTTTTTTAATATGTGGTTTACCTGTTTCAGGACCTGGCAAAGAGGATGAGAAAATGCCTTTCTTAACAGTTACATCTTAGGCACTAATTATTCCTAGTTTTGATCTTCTAGCTACAGATCTAGAATTAAGGTCTTCCTTTAATGTGGGGAGCTGCTTTCAATGTTTTTAAAGCTTTTTTTTTCCTCCTAACTTAGATAGATTTAAAAATCTTTTTATTTCTGCATGAACAGGTTTGGTGGAGAAAGAAAAGAAAGTGTCATCTTACAGGCTTTTGTTTTACTTGGAAGCTGGTGAGTAACTTTTTGGAAATGTCTAGAGTATCTTGTGTCACACATGTGTGAGTGTGTGCATGTGCTTGCACACACACACACACACAACAGGAGAGGCACGAAGAAGACTTAGAGTTGCACAAGGAAGTACAACCTGGTCATAGCAGAGGTACTTTCTCTACCATGTTCTCCACTCATATTTCATAAGATGATAGCCTTGGCTTCCAAGAGACTGTGGGAATGAGGGGTGGTGTAGTGCTTTGGAATACTCTTTCCATGCATTGACCCAAGACAGGTCTGTCTTGGAGAACTATTGTTATCCAGCTCCTCTGTTATTGTAGCTTTTAAATAGACAAATATTGAGGGAAGATATTTTCAAAGCCCAAAGAGGTCTCCTGTATGCTCCCCGTATTCAGAGAGTGTAAGGATGTAGCAGAACTGCCCTTTTCTTTGGGTCATTGTATGCAGCTGGTCCTGATGGTGGTGGGATTGAGGCAATTGGGACTTTATATATCTGTTTATAAGATGTATGTCTCTCTGTGTATATAAAGAAGGGTGAATGTACAGAAATGTGAGTAAACAGAAAGTTCAGGGAAGAGAGGAACTGTCCCCAAACAGGAAGGACAGAGCTGCTCTGGGATCACAATAAACAGCAGAAAAAGAGTGCAGCATCACTGTGTTTTGCAAGACAATGAATTCACTGCATGTTCTGGGAGCAGAGCTGACAGGGCAGTCTCTCTTCCCTTTCTCCTGAGGTCACAAGTTTGGAGAACACTGCTAATTATGAGATGTTGCTGAGGGATAGGGAAGGAGGAATAAAATGGCCAACACTTGGGGCTGGAGATTTAGCTCAGTGGTTCCAGCGCCTGCTTCACAAGCTCAAGGCCCTGAGTTCAATCCCAGTAACCACATACAATGCTGGGCATGGTGATTCACACCCACCACCCATCAATACCACATACCACAGTGCCAGGTGTGGTGGCTCATGCCTGTCATCCCAGCACTTGGGAGGCAGAGGCAGGAGGATTGCTGAGTTTGAGGCTTGCCTGGGCTACATAGTGAGCTCAGGGCCAGCCTGAACTACAAAGTTAGACCCTGTCTCAAAAAAAAAAAAAAGGCCAACACTCGCACAGTCGACCCTCTGTCCTACACAGTGTCCCAGGGTTTCCATGTTGAGGCTCCCTTAATCCTTACAGCCACCCTATAGGGAACGCAGTCATCACCCATTTTACCGCTGTAGAAACATGCAGAAGGGCAGTAAGTAGAAGAGCAGGTTTAAAATCAGGTCATCTAAGAGGTAGAAGAGCAGGTTTAAAATCAGGTCATTTAAGAGCAGAATTCACACTACTGAAGATTAGAAGCTAAGCAGCAAGTTTTGAGGGATGTCAGGTGGAGAAGTTCTGTGTGAGAAACTGAGTAGTCAGAGAAGGAAAGAGGAGACTTTTCTCTGCGTATTCTGGAGCCAGCATCCCCACTGAGTTATTGCTGGATTTTAGCTGGACATGGATGCACGCTGGGGACTAGGGGTGGCCGGTGCCAATCAAGTGAACGTCGTTCCTGCTGCACTAACTCCAGGCTGTATTGGGGCCTGCTCCATGGGCGTGACTGGG
The DNA here is from genome assembly GCA_004025085.1 of Thryonomys swinderianus. NCBI lineage: Eukaryota > Metazoa > Chordata > Mammalia > Rodentia > Thryonomyidae > Thryonomys > Thryonomys swinderianus. Next base: position 10,409 of record PVIC010026039.1, read on the forward strand.
AAACATACCCAAAGATGAGGGCTCCATGTCCACAGCCTGGAAAAGGTCCCACAGGAGGTGAGCTACCTTCTTGTGGTTGTCATTGACGGGAAGTAACAAGTGGTTAAAGAGTCCTTTACCGACCACTAGGAGTCTGGGAGAGATTGAGGCCATGGCAGCACTGTCTCCATCATGGCTTGTTCCTAGGCTCATGCTGTCACCCTACCATAAAGGAGGCAAGTAGCTTGGGGGTCACTGGAACATAATATCTGAAACTGATAACTTCAGTTGGAGGAGTTTGATTTTGCTCATTTTAAGAGATCTCAGTCCATGCACGGCTGTCCAGCTTTAAGGCTGAAACAGTAAGAATGGACAAAGCAGAGAGGGTCACATCCTTCCCACCACACCTACAGCGAGCTGCCCCTCCTGACCAGATGCCACCTTCCCCAAGCAAGTCGGGTATAGTGACCCCATGACCCCACCACTACCACACACATACACAAGACCTTTGGGGGACACCTCAGATCTAAACCGTAGCAGAGTAATTCAGCACCTTGGCTCCCAGCTCTGCAGCCATAAATGGCAGAGCCTCAAAGGCACTGGTTTATCCACATAAACCATGTTGACTATCGCCTTGTGTGGAATTATATGACTTCTTCTTTTATAACTAATCTTGGGGGTATTTGAATACTAAACCTCAAGTAAATGTTATCTGTGCTTCTCATGGACCACTAATGAATGTAGGTGTGACTGTAATGATCAGGGCTTTCAGGAGAGTGGCAAATAGGACTCATTTTTCACCTCTACCTACAGATGGTAGAAGTAGTTTTGGGGAGCTTTTGAGTGAGATGAAATCACAGATGCAAAAGTTAGGGCTGGGGCTCAGAGCCAGTGAACTTCTTCATGCCCTTACCAAAGCAAGAGGTGCCACAGCCCCTGCCTCTACACCCAGACAAACATGCGGGTTACACCATACTGAGCTCCAGTGATACTGCATCCTCAGGGGACACTTTTGGGGATGATAAAAGGTTGTTTTTGTTACATTCTTATCACTGAGACACAATACCCAACATTCATCACTTACAGGAGGAAAGGTTTATTTTGGCTCGCAGTGCAGAGGTTTCAGTCCATAGGCAGCTGGCTTCAGGGCGGGGCAAAATGGCAGAAGAAAATCAGCTTGAAGCATGTCCTGAGAAGGAGAGAGGGATCAAGGGAGGCGAGAGGGAATGTACTGTCCAGGCAGTGCTCTGGGCTATCTACTTTATCTGAGGAGGTTTCACCCCCCCCCCCAACGTTTCCTTTAGCTTTAAACTCCTCAGAGGACTAATCCACTGATGAGTACCACAACCCCAAGATCAGCTTGCCCGTCTAAATTTCTGACCTAGGAGCACATGAGGCTGTGGGGGACATCCAGATATAAACCATAATATGGTATTAAGCCAAATGAAAAAAGCAAGAGCTATCTATTAATAAACACCTTCTATATGCCTGCCACTTGACATGATCTAGCTCATTGAATTTGTAAATTAATTAAATGATGTGGGGATTGTTTCTAGATCCCTCTTACAGATGTGAGGACACAGCCTAAGTAGATGAAATCATTTGTGCAAGTTATGTGACCCTAGAACCTTTGAGGGTAATCCTGAGGAGACCCTTCCCCATTGACTGTAGCACATTACTCACATCTGTCATGATGTGTTTGGAATCAGACCTACTGTCTGTGGTCTCAAGGGAAACTCAATTCTGCACCTTGTTGCAGGAGTCTGAACCTTGGCCCCGAGGCCGTGGGAGTGGTGAACAGGGAACTCACTCAGCCCCAAGGGAAGGAAGCGCCTCAGCACTTCCCCACGTGGAGCCGCCCTCTTCTCATTCATTTGGAAGCCCTCCTGGGTTGGGCTTGGAACTAAGGGTCTGGCATAGAGAAAGGAATCTTTAGGCTTTGTCGTTTTAAACTTTTTTAGTGAGTTCTTACTGGGAGTGGAATATGTTTTTAAATACCAATCTAGGTAATTGAGTGGTACCTGTAAAATCTTTCTTCAGCCAAAAAAGTCCTTTGTGAACTAAAACTAGACATGTAGGCGTATTATTCCAGATGGATTTTCTATCCCAAGATGAGGTAATGCAGAGCTTGGGATTCCACCAACAGAATAAACTTGTACAACCTACCTGGAGTTCAGAGTTAAATAATAAAATAAGCAACCTGTAAATTTTCTCTCCAAGAGGTAGTACAAAATTTTGAAGGTGAGCTTTTGAGAACAGGCTACCTAAGACAAGGTAATCTTCAGTTTATTCACGCCTTAGTTGAGAAACTGAGACCTGGGCTTTCCCAACATTGTTCCTGGAATGACAGGTCAAAGCCTTGAACACGTGTCTCTCAACTCCCTTGTACAGATCCAAGAATTGGTTATGTTCTATGGCTCTCTCATGTGTCACAGTTCTGGGGGCCTTTGTCCAGCACTAATCCTTTGTAGTGATCCCTCTTCTCTATGGGGAAACCAATAATTGTGTTGTCACATAGCCCTAAAGAAAGATGCTCAGAGTCTTCCCAGCTCTCTGCTTCCATGAAAACAAAATAAAACTTCTCTTGTTACAAATCTGTTCTAAGTATTTGTGGCTGCCTCCATAACTTTTCAGTTCAAGGACTATAACAGCACTTGAAATATGACAGTAATACCAAAGCCATCATCCCAGTCATCTCTGTAGGCATAGAAGTAAAATCTGCTGTAACATTTAAAACATTTTTGTCATTTAATCTTTTATGTCTTTAAAAGTAGAGTAAATGGTTAATGGGAGGGAGGCTAACTGTACTGAACTCAAGTTGGTTGAAGTCTTACTCTGTAAATTCTATCTTTGTCCCACAAACAAGCTGTGAAGAATATTTAATTTCATAGAAACTTCTTGAAATGTATAAAAATAATGTGTATCCTCCCTAGCCTGGCATATGTCCATTGTAAATCAACAGGAAAAAGATAAAACAACTAAGTGACTGACACATGGCCTAGAATATGCACCTACCCAACTCTTCTGTACCGTTTCATCTTCTGTCAGGTTGCGGGAGCTGAAGGAATCCGGCAGAACAGGCTTTGACCTTTCCCAGACCAGGTCTACTGCAGTGCCCAAGGGAGAGCAGGGCAGCCTGGCATTGCTTCAGTTTCTGCCATTTCCAAACGGACAGCTGTGCAGGTGGGAGGACTCACACACCTGCCTCTCTTCCTCTGTGGCAAGAAGGTTGCTCAATCTGCAGAAACACCGTGGCGTGGCTCTCTGGGTCATCCTCTCTAAGTCTGTGATTGCCTCATAAAGCACAGCTTTTCTCTTCCTTCCTTTAATCAAACAGAACAGCAACAACTGCATGTATTTTAAATATGATCACTCCCCTCTCGTGGGGCCCTGGGAGAGAAATCTCCTCACAGGGCGAGTTGTTTTTCCAGGACTGCTTTCAGGGAAAGAGAAGAGATCTCCTCCAGCTCCAGTATGTAAAGTGGGATCCATGTCAAGGGCCATGTGGACTAACGAGGATGGCAGAGGCTCTAAGAATCTCGGACAGAAGTCAAGACAGCCAAGTCACCTGGACAGGAACCAAAGGGTTCCAGGGGATGCAGTGGACTCTGGGTGTGATGGCCAGAGGCACAGGAGGGTCTTACCATGCTTCTCTGTTCCCATTGTCCGCAGCTCTTGTGCTGCGCCAACACCCTGCTCGCCGTTCATTCTAATCTCTTCTGTTTACCTCATGATCCTCCAGATGTCATCCAGCCTGCCTGTGGGAAATGCTTCTTGATTCATGATTCATGACAGAGAGAATGTAGTTAGTTCAGCTCTCAACATCTCTCTCTCTCTTTCTAGTTATTCGAAAGTTATCAGCTGGTCCTTTGCAAGTCAAATCTATAATTCCTGGTCTAATCGGGTATATAGAACAGTGTGGATAAAAGGGTATTTGTCAAAATCAGGCCCTCCAGAGAACGAGAGCCTTATCTGGGCCAGTTTCCTTTGAAAAATGTGTGGTTGGACCAGAGATCAAGCACCCACCAAACTGGCCAGCTTGTATTTGAATCCTCTTAGAGCCGGGGGGTAGGCATAATCTACCCTTTGCCCAGAAGACCTGTTTGCAGGAAAAAGTCAGGAGAAGGTGAGAAATGTGGCTCCAACTCTTAACAGTCCAATGTTTGCTTTTCACCTCAAGGACAAAGGCTGGGACACAGCTATTTCAGAATGGAATGAGAAACAGCCCCAGCCTCTAAGCCTGCCCGTTGCACCAACCCTGAAATTCAAACGCTACTTAAATATGTCCTCACCGCGCTTGTGCGCTTGCTTGTACCTGAGCGCAAGACTGCAGGGTGATGCAGGGTTGGAAGATGTGAGCTGCCCTGCAGCTCTGTCGAAAGTCTGATGCTCCTTTCTTGTTGGCCTGGAATGAAGCAGGTACACCACTCCTGCCTTTCAGACAGAAATGCCTACAGAGCCGCTATTGTTTCCCTCAGGTAGCAAATGCCACAGGCCCGAGCCAGCCTAGCTGTCCCGAAACCAGCTGCTTCTGTGCCATCAGAGGAGAAGGACGCTTTGTCTTCACTGGCACAGGTGTTGTGTGGAAGTGCTCTCTGGCCAGTGGGTTTTCTGGGTGACCTTTGGGTAAGAATTGTAGGCAGAGATTCCCTACTGAACGCTTCAGGGACTGGTTTGGAAAGGTCATCTCCATTGGCCCCACACTACAGTCCGCAGAGGAGGAGCAAGACTGATGAGGAGCCAGGCTGCGTTCTCTATCACAGGCCTGCTCCCTGTGTGCCCCTGGCCTTGTAGGACCCTGCTGATGAAAGCACCCACCTGCGCTTCCCCCTTACCTGTCTCCTCACCTAAGGCTCTCTGAGTAGCCAGAATCCACCTCGAAGGGCCCCACAGGAGTCCCACCAAAGAACTCAGGTTCTTAGGGGTCTGTTGGTGGAAAATGTATTCAAGGTTCACCTGCTGAACACCCCTTGTTAAATATAAAGCCTTTCTGAACAGACACAGAATTTTCGTGGAAACTAGGTTAGGGTTCATGTGTTCTTCTCTTACACAGTGTGGCCGATGACCCTGTAACCCCATCTCAGCCTGGCCCAAGAGAGAGGGTCTATAAATGAGACAAGCTTAGGTTTGGGCCACTCCAGGAAGAGGCCTGAGCTATGATGGCCACGTCTGGAGGGAGGCTGGATTTCTTGCCCCTTTGTGTCACCCCCAGAGAAATCAGACTTTATGGGGGAGCAGCGAGATTAATCCAGAGGTCACTGAGGTGGGCAAGTGGAAGGCACTGCAGTATGAGGCGTGAGGCCCTGTGGTGGAGAGTGTGAGGCCCTCGTGTCATGGCAGCTGTGGACTAGGGACTCACAACCAGCAGCTGTGGGTGCCACTCACGAGTCCTCCGGGAAGCAGGTGGCGGCGGAGAGCCGACCTGCCCCAGCCTGCCTCCACCAGCGGTAATTACTATCCTGACTTCTGCAGGGCTGCCTGAGCGGTGGGGCCTGCAGCGACAACCGGGACCCTCATCTTCAGGCGGTGGTCAGTCAGCTGTAAAAACGGGCCACAGTTGGCAGAATCACAAGGAGCACGGAGCCTGCAGCAATTTGTCTTTGAAATCAGCTTCTAAATTGCAGAGATTCCAAGTAAATTGACACATTTACTAGCTTGAGCTCCTTTTCTGTTGCTGCTTCATTGGCTCGGCTGGGCCGCTCTGGTGCCGCGCTCTCCAGGCCTGGGAGCCGGATTGGGCTCTGATCTGTCCCCGGCTGGTCACGGGCACATTTCCATCCGCATTACAGAGTACATTTCGCCATAATGGACCAAAAACATTTTTCATCAAAGAAGCCTGTAACCCACAGGGAAATCCCTATAAAATAAAAAGCAAATAGGTACCAAGTGCTCATTCCAAAGTAAATATAACAGGCTGTCTTCAATCCCCTGGCTGGATAGAGAAAGCCACCTTCTTTGGCAGCATAATTCTCCTATAATTCAGCTGATTTAAATTCTAAGGAGTTTCCTTCACTAATCAAAAGTGAAATTAAATAACAGAGCCCTTCTGAGTTTAACGTTTGATTTGTTGCTTAGCATTTCCAGCAGCAGGTCCCTCCCTGGGAGTCTTCAGGCCACTGGGACAGATGGCCCTTAACTGACACGCATGCGGTCGAGAGGTGGGGCTGGACAAGCAGAGACTGGCCTGCAGGAATTCAGATCCCCCAGTCTGGCCACTGGGGGCTCGGTGACCTTGGGCAAGGAGCTTCATTTTCTAATTCCCAGTTCTTCATCATTGGGAGGGTACCAACGGGGGTGTAAGAGTACTGGTGCTCTACAAGTGCTTGGCAAGAGCACACTTTCAGTTCCCTGGGCTGAGCGCTTGGGCCATCAAGACGGGTGCCCTGCTGGCACTCTCCACCTCTGCTCATTCAGGCACCAACAGAATCCTGCCTCTTCTGAGAAGCCTGCCTTCCCTCAAGCCAAGGATCCCTCCTCCTCAAGACTCCTGGACGGTCATTGATTGGTACTCCTTGCCAACTTACCAAATGTAACACTGATGCTAATTAGCTTCAGCCAAATCTCTTATTTCTTAAGTCTGATGGCCATAACTTTTAAGGGATGAGTCATTTTTTTCTATTTTGCTTTCTTTGAGCTCAAAGGTTGGCTCAAAATAGTTGCTTAATGCATGCTTGTTACTCTGTAGAGCAATGAGCAAAGATCAGCATTTGTTCTGCTCTCAGCACTGACTCTAGGCACGTCCTACTGGGGGAGAGGAGTATGATATAATTGTTGAGACACAGTCTACGCTTCCAGGTCTTCTTGGTTCCCTAGTAGTGCTCATGGGGATGAACACACCATGTCAACAGGTGGAGTGGAGCAGTCTTTACAAGTATCACTTAGGTTGGTGCTTCATTTAAAACTCGGCAAAGCCAGAGTGGCCACCCCCTGAACTCTGTCATGTGTGGTTTTGGGTTAACTTTGGTCCCGTGAGCTGTTTTGAATAAACTGAGAGAAAGGAGGTGAAGCAATGGCCACAGTTCCTCTGCTCTGCAGGTAGCAAGACAGTGCTGGGCACATGCGGACAGGGCCTGCCACTTACCTGGGTGGTGTGGCCTGGCACCCAGCCTGTGGGTCTTCTCTGGCTTCTCTGAGTTCTGGGCCAGGCACCTGCACTGCAGGACCAGCCTCCTGCACAGGTCATACTGGAGCCCAAGGTGGTGAGAGACAGAGGCAGACTGCCTTCTGTCCCTCTGGACCCAGCTGTTGTGTGAGCCTTGGGACCACTTGGTAGGTCCTGATATTTCTTATTCTGGCCTCTGTCCTGCTTCCTTCTCAGCTGAAGTCCTGGCAGAGTGACAGGTCCTGCCCAGATCTCTGGTACCAGGTGCAGAGGCGCAGGCTGAGTAGAGTACAGTGCAGTGTAGTCAGACTTCTTACTGTAAATCACACACAGTATGTGCGCTTCTCCTTTCAGGCTGTACTTGCCCGATCACTGTAGCAGATGGCACCTCACAGTCCCCTGGTCAACCCTGTGCGTGAGTGGTTGGAACTCTTGAACCCTGTTTTGCAGCTGAGGGGCGGAAGTTCCCTCTGCTCCCCTGTCTCCTGGGCTGTGCGGGTTGTGACTGGGGTTGGAGAAGAGGAGGGTGGGTGTATGTGAGCGGAGCTAGCGGCCGAAGCTCCTTAGACGGGTGCGATGAAGATGTGCACCTGCTCCCAGGTGCAGGCTGGAGGTGGGAAGTGTATGTAGCAGTTTCCCTGCAGCTCAGCAGACGTTTACTGCCTGGCTTCTGTGAACCAGAAGTAGGTAGAGGAACCAGGATCCCACCTCCCTCGTCAGGATGTGTTTGCCTCAAAGGAGCAGCAGCCCTTGTGGTCAATGAGGGATGTGGGGGGGGGGGGGCTGCCTGCTGCCACAGGTGTTTCCAGAGCGGTGGCCCTGGAGGCTTCACTCCACATGGGGCCAGGGACCCCAGCCGAGCACTGGGGCTGTGTGCATTTGAAGCAGGATGAGACGACAACAAAACATCCAAAACTGAAGTAAAGTATGCAGAAATGTACATATTCATGTGAGGAAAACATAAGGATGTGGAGAAAAAAAAGAAACCGAAAACCTCCCAGGGTGCAATTTTATGGAGCGATAAAATGAAACCTCAGTGTCTGTCACCATTCAAAGTGCCATAATTTTATCATCCTTCCCACGCAATGCTGTGCTATTTTGGGTCCTGTTATTTTTTTTTCCCCTCTCACCTTGGCATGCCCAAGATGTCTGACAAATGAACACTAAGAAAATGCTTTATTTTTCCCAGCATGATGGAGATTTTATTATGGGATGCTCCTCTTGGTGCCTGCTGCCTCCTCTGTGTCATAATGACCTCCCTGTAATAGATTTCGGCTGAAACCAGAAGCCCAATTAATTTGCCCGATACGGTCTCTGAAGTCTCACTGCTCTTTGCTGATGTGATTCCAAACAGAGCTGAAAAGAACACCAGCCACACTTGTGCAAAGACAGCACACCTCCCCTCTCCCTGACGATGTGCCAAAGACTTCTGTTCTACTTTGTCTAGTTTCCTCTGTTAAAATGCAAACACAAAACAAAACAAACACCCTGGAACTCTGTTGAGGACAAGGAAGGAGAAGCCAAAGGAAGAGGAAGCTGCTGATGCTATCTTGTTACCATCTGTTTGCCTAAGTTAAATATTTAATAGATGAACAGTTGAGGACCTATATGAACCAGGAGCCTGATGATTAACCTCAGACTTCTTACTGCTTCTTCCATAGCTGTGCTTTCAGATCAGGCCTCCCCCTTCTGGTCCTTTTAGGACTGCTGAAAACTATCGCTTGTGCATCTTTTCCCACTGCTGGCAAGATCAGAGCTGTAGGCAGGGGCTGGGCAGGCCCAGGCACTGTTGTACCTCTCAGCCACACTATCCAAGTTTTCCAAGCGCCAGCCCTCCTTTTTGGCAGTCTTTGGACTGAGACAGCCCTGAACAAAGCTTCAAAGCCCATACTGCTTGGAATTTTCACCAGTGGACAAGCTGTCAAACCTAAGAAGCTTCCAGAAGTCTCCAGCAGGGCACATGTTGACTGATATTCAGGGCAAGAAGACACGGTCACCAGGCAGGGTGAGCAGTCATCTGCTAACATCAAGTCATTTTGATTTGGAAGTTCATGGTTCCTTATCTTAACAAAAGGAACTGAGCCAACTTGAGGCATCTGTGTGGGTCTATTCTGTGAGAATGGAAAGATAAGCTTCTCTGCGGAGTTTTGAAAGCCAAAGCAAAGGAGTGAGTGCCCTCTTAATACTCCACTGCTGCATGGTCCCAGTCCTCTCATTTTCCCTCCATTCCTAGGCAGAAGCTCTGATATCCTGTCTTTTATGTGCTTCTTTATGAGGGAGTCGACCTAGAGGAGCCAGGTAATACATGGAAGATTTACTTTATAATGTAAAATGCATGACCCCTTGTCTTCAAACTGTTCTCAATCTTGTCTTGCATGATTCTTCTTTAACTGTTTTGCTTAACATTTTACTAGTCCCATAGAAACCATGTGTTTCTCTATTGCTTGTAAGACCACATTTTTTCTACCTGGAAAATTTCTCAGATAGTTGCCATGTGCCAAATCCACTCATTCTCAAAGCTGCACACAAAGGCCACATCTTTTCTGAAGTCATGGTTGTAACCTCAGTGTCTCTTTCCCTCCACACTCACCCTCAGCTGATCTTTTCCCTTTAATGGCCAGCTAGCTATTGTTATTTATCTTTTTAAATTTCAATACTTGGGACTGAACCCAGGAGGGGTCTTTATACTGAGCTCATCCTCACCATTGTTTCCTTTTATTTTTTTAATTTTTAAATTTAATTTGCTGGTACATTATATATACACGTCACAATTACGCTCAGCATTGAGAATTTGTATATGACATGACTTAATTCTCATTTTTTCCCTTCCCCTTCCCACCCCTACAACCCCCTGCCCCTATATATACAAGCTTTGTTTCCTTTTTTTAACCATCAATTTTTTCTTTCCCTTCATTACTTACCCCTAAACTCCATTTCCCTTTGAATATTTACTATTCCACAATATCAGTCATGCATTCTAGAACTCATTTACAACTTCAGTTTCTCATACCAAAGAAAGGATATGGTATTTACACATCTGTGACCTATTTGTTTCACTTATGAGTATATCCTTAAGGTATATTCATTTGAATATAAATGACTCAAACATACCGGTTTTTATGGCAGAGTAATACTCCATTTCATTTTAAAAAACCCACATCTTCTTTATCCAGTCTAAAGTTGATGGGCATTTGGGTCATTTCCAAGATTTAGCTATCATGAATTGAGCTGCTATAAAGATGGGTGCACATATGTCACTGTGATATGAATCTTGTAATTCTTTTGTGTATATCCCAGCAGGGGAATAGCAGAATCAAATGGAATATCTAATCCTACTTTTTTTGCAGAATCTCCATAATGGTTGTACCAGTCTACATTTCCACCAATAGTGGAGAAGGGTTCCTTTTTCTCCACAACCTCACCAGCATTTGTTGCTGGCTAATTTTGAAATAGCAGTTATTCTTTGTGGAGTGAGATGAAATCTCAGTGTTGTTTTCTTATGCATCTCTCGAATGGCCAGTGATGTTGAGCATTTCTTCCTATATTTCTTAGCTGCTTGTACATCTTCCTCTGAAAAGTGTCTGTTCATTTCAAATCCCCATTTTTGAATTAGGTCTTAAATTGGGAGGGCTCATTTTTTTTTTTTTTGAAACAGGGTCTCGCTTTTGTAGTTCAGGCTGGCCCTGAGCTCACTATGTAGCCCAGGCAAGCCTGGAACTCAGCAATCCTCCTGTCTCTGCCTGGGATTACAGGCATGAGCCACCACGCCTGGCAAGGAGGGCTCATTTTTTAAGCTCTTTATACATTCTAGATAGTAGCCCTTTGTCTGAGGAATAGCTGGTATCCTTTTATTTTGAGAGAGTCTTCCAAAGTTGCTAAGTTACTCGGCCTGGGTTTGAACTTGTGATTCTCCTGCCTCAGGTTCCTAGAGTACTGGGCCTTAAGGCATGTGCTACCACACCTGGCTTCTCTTAGATGCTTGTTTTAGTCTATTTTGGGAATCCCATTCATTTTTGTAACATGTAAAGTCCATGTAGCTTCTGAGACAGAGGAAGCATGTGGCTGCTGAAGACAGGTTTGCTCAGTACAAACCCTGGTTTAGGTATTTATAGTATAACCTTGAGCAGTTTACTTATCAGTAAATGAGAACAACAGTAACTATTGCCCCAGACTCTTATGTAAGTCACATGAATGGATCCATGTTCCTGAGTCAAAAGTAGCTTTCAGTGCTCAGCAACATTATTTTAAAATTATTATTTATTGTATCTTCAAATCCTAATGCCAAGAGCCCATTGATCTATCTTCCAAGTCTACCACATAGCAACCTTGCATACTGATGGAGTTTTATAATAAATCAATTGATGACCAAAGAAAAAAATAATACTTCTATTCTTTTTAAGTTGATCCAATTTTCTTCCATTAATTTAGAGTTGCAGGGAATTTCATAAATTCATTCAAATTTGAAGTAATTTGTCCTTATTTTAAATTTCGGGTGACACTATTAACGTTTTTAAAAAATGTACTGAACCAGATGGTCATCCTTCTGTGAGGCAGGTTCACTGCTCTGCTCACCAGTTGGTCTGAGACCAGTGAGGCAGGCACACACATACACACACACACACACACACACACACACACACACACACATGCATGCACGTTTTGTGGAGTAGGTTTTTACAGGTTGGCACCAAGGTGCAGCAGAAGTCTGGGAGTTGCTTTTAGTACCCCTCCAAAGCTCAGGAAAGCTTCCCGGGCTGGCTGGGTCCTGGGCTGTGCATGAATCTCTGGCATGGCAGCTGAGGGGCTTGAGAAAAGAGCCAGGCCAGGGTTTTCTCCCCCGAGGTGATATGACGCGCTGAGCTAACATGCTGAAGGTCACTCTATTTCCAGAGGACACAGGAACAGAGCTCAGGCTGTTCTAGCCATGCCCCTAAGTCAGGGTATTTCATTCCCGGAACACTAGATAGTTATTCTTGAGTAAGAAAGAGTTGGTCCAAGGTCACCTTGATAATTTTCCTGTACTTTCCATCTCAGAATGTCAAAACAAGGAAATAAAGACATAATTCTCTTTAGAAAATATAATATAATCTCATGGTTTCATTGCTCTCATCTTCTGAGTCCATATTCCAAATCAAGTTTTCTGGTTTAGTTCCGTAATACATAAATCTGTCTGACCTGGGCCCATTTCACAGGACTTGGCATCTGACAGTACTTCTTGCCCCACCATAAAGCCTAGCCAGTTAGGCCAGACGTGGGATCTGGAGGTAAAAGTTAAGGCTTCTAAAGTGCCTCTAGTTAGGGAGGGCTGGGAAGCATGGGATTATTGTCACAGCTGCCTGTCAAATTGTGAGGAGGCGTCCCATACAAGTGCGAGAGGGTGATTTCTAAAGGATCTGGCTGTTTCTTTAATCCTAGAGTCCTGCTGCTTCTTTTCCCATCTCTGGGATCCTGGGGTGGATGGGAAACAGTGTGGTGGTGGGAAGGAGAGACAAGGGAGGTACATGATCAGTTAGTTGGAGTGCTGGGGAAGGATGACCACGGAGAAAATTACCTGGGTGGTGATAAGGATGGAATTTCAATTTGGACATCTTTTCCACTGCTGCTGCCATGAATGAAGCAAAGGTGGAACCTATCTGAAATATTGATCAACTAAAGGAGCATGAGGACGACAGGAGCCCAGCCAGGCTGGTGTTAAGAGCAGAGCAGTTTCTGTCCGCCCCAGGGACCAGGGTGCAGAAGCATCATGGCGGCTGAGTTATACCAAAGTACTCATAGTTCTTTTCTTGATGAAAAACCAGCAATTTTTACACTGTGGCAGAGCAAATGGAACTGTGACTTACGATTCACAATTTATGTAGTTTGACACTTCTATCATGTTTCTGGAGGGCACTTGGCTTTATTGCACTTTAAGAAGCTACATAGGTGAAGAGAGGAACTAGGCGGCTTCATCTCTGAAGTCCTGTTTATGGCAGATGTTTTTTTATTTATTTAAATTCATTCGTTCAACCAGAAACTATTCTATGAGCTGAGGGAGAGTCCTGAGTAGCTTACAGAACCATGCAGGAAAGGTGCTTTATTCAGGGAGCTGACTGAGAAAGGAGGAATAAAAGGAAATCTTGAATAAATTACAGGAGTTAAAATCCTGCCCAACAAGAGTTGCAGCGTGACTATAATGCTGCATAGAATTTCAGTACTTTCTGATTTATTTGACCTCACCAGCTAACAAGCGCCAGGCACAGGATTCAAGCTCTTCCTGCCAGGCTCTCGCCTCTACCAGGGATCCAAACAGCCCCCCATGCCAGCGAGCTGTCCCACCTGGTTCATTAAGACTCTTTCAGACTCATGAATGCAGCAGATTTTTGCTGAATGCAAATATGATTATACTGACTTAAGTAATTTAAAGATCAAATAAAATCTTCACAGGATCAGTTGCAGTGTTAAACACAAATGTCTCTGGTGGTAGCAATTCACTGCTGCCCAGATCACAGGTGGAGCAGGTTGCATGGCAGAAGTAATGCCTGCCTGCCTGTGAATCCGGCCATGTCCCCAGGAAAGGTTGGTGGCTGTGGCATAGGGGGCATAGTGGGGAGATGAATGTGGCCGGAGTGGAGTGGTGCGGCCGCCTGGCTATGTCATGCAGTGAGGACCAAGGGCCCCAGGAATTAGACAGTGAAAGGTAGACTGGGGTCAGTTCCACTGGGTTCTGCCACTTTATAAAGTGGAGTCTCCAAACTATGGAGGAGGTGAGCCCTCCTCATACCAGCACTGAGGTTACCCCTAAAATCCTCAAACAACCTGAAAGCTCCTTATCTGATGCAGGCTAGTCAGTGTGATATGATAACTGCCAAAATCTAGAATCAATCCTATTATTCACTATAGGGAACTGACTGAGTAAACAATGGTATTATACCATTAAAAAAAGTGATGAGGTGAACTTGCATGAATCGATACAGGAAGATCTCCAGGATATATCAGGAGGTGGAGAGAGGCAATAAACTGGAGAGAGGCATAAACAGTGTATATCGTGCACCACTTTCTACAAAAGTGTTCCTCAACCTTTTATTTTTATTGCTGCTCCCAAGAAGACTTTTTATTTTATTTTTTTATTTATTTTATTTTTTTTAAATTGAATTCTTTACTGGTACAATTTATATACATCTCAAAATCACATATAACATTGGGAAATTTGTACCAGTATATGCCACAAGTTAATTCTCATTTTTACCCATATCCCTACCCACTCCCCCCTCCTCCCCCCTTATACATGCTCTTTTATTTTCTTTCTGTATCATATTTATTCCTTCCCCTCATCATATTCCCACA
>PVIC010026040.1:0-24823 GCA_004025085.1 Thryonomys swinderianus
TTTAGCACCTGGACCCTGGTATCAACTTGCCACTCCCTTATTAATATTCTTGTCAACTTCATCATCTGCAGAGAAAATCCACCCTATATCCTGGCTTCCCATTACTGAGCCTTCTCTTTTGATTGTAGCTGGAATTTAATTCATGGAAAGACACCACAGAGAGGCCGATGCCATTGCTATCATTAGGAATCACCTAGCCCTGGGAGGGGCAGTTTCTCCAAGACTAGAAAGGCCCTGCAGGTGTTAAGCATCATTAAACAGGGGGCAACGATTAACGTGCCTCCACAACTCTTATTAATCTTTTCTTCCTCTCCCCTTCAGCTGTCTGCTCCCACAGTCATACCTTTGACCTTGTCATCACCGGTACTGATGTCACCTCCAAAACGTTCCAGAATCTCATCTCTGGGTAGCTCAGTGGTAGAATGTATATTCACATGCTTGAGGCCCTGGATTCAGTCCTCAACGGCCCTCACCCTATCCTGCTGAGAAACCCCATTCTCTAACCACCTCTTCCTTATATTTTTCCTTGCCTTTCTCTGTTGACCCTATTCCAACAGTGAAGCAATGATTTTCTCAATTCTTCCTTCTGCAAAGTGCTATGAAATCATGCCGGGGAAAAGGCATGCCATAATTGTTTTTCTAAGATATGCAATACTTGATCACTACACCCCAGGCTCTCACCTTATACCCCCTTAGCTTAAAGTTCGTGGTCTACACAATCACTTCTTTGTAAAGTCTCTCAACAATCTTACTTCCTTCACCCCACTTTGTATTTGACTGTCAAACACTTGCTCTGATTAAACTCAACTAGCCATCCACTCATCCCTGCACCTGCACGTGAAGAAAATCACAGCCACACTACATTCTTGGCCCAGAACTCACCACACTCACGCTGCACAAACCACATTACATTTCTCCCATGAATTACATCTCTTTCCTCAAGGGAAAGTTTTACATCTTTCTTCATACCTTCTCCACCCCCTCCAACTATATTCTCCACAGATTAACTTGCTCCATATGTCACTGAGAGAGGAAAAAAAAGAAGCAAACCAGTAAAAACAACCTCAGCATCCCTGCATGAGTCAGCAGCTGGAGCCCATGGAGCATAGCTTCCCTCTTGTTACTTCCTTTGCTTTCTGGAGTGACCCCACTTTCTGGAGCATTAATTTCTCTCTCAGTTAATTCTCATATATGTGCATCTTACAAAACAAAGCAAAGCTTTTCTTAGATTCCAGTGCACCTTGAGCTACCACCCATCTCTGCTCGCTTCACAAGAGCTGTCCATTTTCCTCACTTCCTGTTCTCTCTTCCAAGAGTTGGACACTCCCACTCCACTAACCAGTTCTTATCTAGGTTACAGTTGCAGTAAAGTGCAAAGACCTCCCTCAAGACAGCAATCGAGCCCCTGTCTGTCCCACTCCCAGCTCACCAGCAACTTCTCCCCATGCCTCACTCTGTTCAGGGCTAGTTTCAACCACAAACCGAGACCCTGTCTAAAAAAACAAAAATATCTTATTCATTTGAATTTCCCTAGTATCTAATATTGTTGAGCATATTTTTATACTTTTTGCCTTTTGTATATTTTCTTTGGAGAAAGCTCTTCTCGAATCATTTTCCTATTTTTAATTTAATATTTTGTTGAGTTGTTACGAGTTCTATACATATTCTATGTGTACATATTCTACATATTCTGATACAATACCTTTATCAGAACTGAAATGTGCAATATTTTCTCCTGTTATGTGGATTTTCTTTCCATTTTTCATGATAGTGCTTTTTTTTTGAGACAGGGTCTCACTTTGTAGTTCAGGCTGACCCCGAGCTCACTATGTAGCCCAGGCAAGCCTGGAACTCAGCAATCCTCCTGCCTCTGCCTCCCAAGTGCTTGGATTACAGGTGTAAGCCACCATGCCTGTCACTGTGGTATATGGCACTGATTGCTGGTGGGTGTGATTCACCACGCACAGTATTGTATGTGGTTACCAGGAATCTAACTCAGGACCTTGAGCTTGCTAGGTAGGCATCAGAACCACTGAGCTGAAGCTCCGGCCCAAATAGTGCTTTTTTGATACACAAAATTTTTTATGAGCCATAGTTAACCAGCCTACTTTTTATTTATTTTTATTTTTTGAGTACCAAGGATAAAATTCAGGACCTTGTGTTTGCAAAGTAGGCGCGGTGCCACTGAGCTGAACCCTGACCTGACCAACCTACTCTAAAAGAACATTTTTAAATAGCAATTTGTTTTGGAAAATTCCAAAAATACAAAAGTAGAACATGGTATAATGAAAAAACTGAACCTTTTATGCCTCTTCAACAATAACTAACATTTTATCAATGTTATTTCATGTCTGCCTGTTTCATTTTGCTTGACTCAAACAGAACACTGACATTATGTTGTTTCATCTATAAATACTTCAATATTCATCTATAATAAGGATTTTTTTTGGCTTGTATAAACCCCATATTGTTATCCTACCCAACAAAATAAACAGTAGTTAATTAAATCTTCTATAAAAATCTATCCTCAAATATCGCCTCAAACATGTCTTTTTTACAGTTAGTTTATTTGATTCAGGTTACCAGGAAAAGCCACATACCAGAATGAGCCAGATTAACTGTTCTGCTTCTCATATCTTTTATTTCATAACAATTCTTCCTCCATATTTTCATGTCATTGATTTGTTCAGTAAACCACTTCATTGGCCCTGTAGAATATCCCACATTCTAGATTTTTGCTAAGGTCAGCGCACCATTAAGTACAAATAACTGAGCAGCCAAAGTTGAGATCTCAGAACTAAACTGATTAATAATAACCGCTGTTAAATAGATCTCGCAAACTGTGCTAGACCATATACATAAATGAACTCATTTTATCCCCAACAACAATAGGAGGTTGATGGTACTCTCATCCTCATGTTATAGATGAGAACATGACGCTCAGAGAAATTCACTTGCCCAAGATCACACGCCATATTTAATCCGATGGTGTGTGTGTGTGTGTGTGTGTTTCTGGAGACTGAACTCTTGGTTAAATCTAACTTAACCAAGGCAATTTGGCTGCAGCATCTGAGGTTTTTCATGGTTGCCAGATTTATCTCTGTTACTTGAAGCCCTTTGTAGTAAACAGAGTGCTTTTCAACACCAACACTGAAGGGATGACCCCCGTCAAATCTTCCTCTTCAGGGACACTTGAAGTGCCTCTCTCCTTGGCTGTACAAAACAACGATGTCCTCACCTTTTGCCCAGGAGGTGAGCCCTGTTCCCAAAGCTGGAGTGGAAGAAAGTCTGACAGACACCAGACCTAGTTGAGAGCATTAGCTACACAAATCAGTGAAAATTTGTATGGAGGCAGAAGCAGGAACGGGAAATACAGCACATGGGAGAGGGGCCTCCAGTAGCTGGGGATAACTTCAGGAGTCCAGATTCCTAACTGCGCTAAATAATATGCTGTGACCCAGACTGTCCTAGCCACTCTCCCCATTTAGGAGGAAATCAGCCAGCAACACAAAGGGATACGACTCTGTTCCAATAAAATTTTACTTATAAAATCGGGTGGCAAATGGTGATCTACTTCACATTACTACTGGGAAAAAGTGGTCACGTGACGCCGCTCTTCTATAAACCGCTCAGAAGGAAGGATTTGGAAGCCGCTGGTGGGCAGCAGACTAGCGATAATAATAAATCTCCGACCGCTGAGCGCTTCCAGACAGGAAAAGCCATCTCGGACCTGGCGGTCAGACAGGAAGGGCTGCCACTGGGGCTCGTGGCACGCAGGGCTGCCGTTCCTTCCAAGGTTAAACCGGATGACCTAAATCTCAGCGCGGCTTCCGAGGCCAGCAGTCCGCGCCAAGGTGCCCACTTGAGGTAGAGCCTCCACTGCTGATGACTGTAGCCGGCGGGCCCCTCCCCGTGCTCTGTCGAACCCGCGGGGAGTCCCGCCCGAAGCCCCAGCCCCCTGAGTCCCCGCCCCGGAGTTTCCGCCCCGAGCCCCGCCCCTTGAGTCCCCGCCCCCGGGCCTGGGCCGTCAGCCTTTGCGGCAGCCCCGCCCCGAGCACGTGTCTCCGCGGCCAGGTGAGTCCCGG
This sequence comes from Thryonomys swinderianus, assembly GCA_004025085.1. Taxonomy (NCBI): domain Eukaryota; kingdom Metazoa; phylum Chordata; class Mammalia; order Rodentia; family Thryonomyidae; genus Thryonomys; species Thryonomys swinderianus. Next base: position 4,086 of record PVIC010026040.1, read on the forward strand.
AAGAGGTGAGCTCTCCTGGTGGTGGTGGTGGTGGTGGTGGTGCCTGCCGCCTAACTTCCCCTCCTACTCTGCCCCCAACACGCATTGGGTACAGGCTTCCGAGAGTGGCCTTGAGAGCCCAGGCTGGAAGCGTAGCGACCCCTGCGGACAGGGTTTGGCTGCCTCCCAGCCGCTGGGAACTGAAGTAACAGCGACCCCGATGCGCGTGGGGCAGGGGGACTTGGACCAGATCATTTCCTAGTTTGTTTCGTCTTTTGAAAGAAAAGTCCCCCAAGTGGTGACTTTTGTAAATGTCTTATCTTTGTTTTTTATTTCCAGTGCCTAGGGATCAAACCCAGGTCCTCAAGCATACTAGGCAAATGCCCTGTTAGACTCCTAGCCCGAGATCTTGATTAAAATAGGCCAAAGCTGCGGCCGGAAGCTCAATGGTTATAGCGCCTGCCTCGCAAGCGCAAGGCCCTGAGTTCGATCCCGCTAACCACATATAATGCTGGGCGTGGTGACTCACGCCCACCAGCAATCAATACCACATACCACAGTGCCGGGCGTGGTGGCTCACGCCTGTAATCCCAGCACACGGGAGGCAGAGGCAGGAGGACTGCTGAGTTTGAGGCTTGCCTGGGTTACATAGTGAGATGAGGGCCAGCCTGAACTACAAAGGGAGACCCTGCCTCAAAAAAAAAAAAAAATAGGCCAAAGCGTATCCAGTGGTCTTGTTCACTGTAACTCATTGATAATTAGACACTTCAGGAACACAGTAAGCTACAGCCAAAGTTGAATAATTGTGATTATTAGTGACATTTGATAGGTTTCCCGAGTGTTTAAAAATAAACCAGTCAGAGGGGGGTGTGGGTGGGAATAGAAATGACAGTATTAGCTGTGAGTTCCTGATGATTGGAGCTAATGTACTATTTAGTCCACTTTTGAATGTTTGTGATTTAGCCTGTTTTCTGAATGGCTTGTGCATGCCTGACATCCTGTGTTCAACAGCTCTGCCTGTCGGCTAGGGCTGCTGTGACGGGCTGTGTGGCCCACGTGGCAGTTTTTCTTACACTTAGAGTCCAAAACTGAGGTGTGGACAGGTTCGGTTTTTCCTGAGGCCTCCTTCCTTACAGTTGAGTTTCTCCCTGTATCCTCATGCATTCTTCCCTCTGCCTGTGTGTCCTAATGTCCTCTTTAGGAGACCAGACAGGGGCCTGAGATTTACCTCAGTGGTTCCAGCACCTGCCTAGCAAGTGCAAGGTCCGTGGTTCGATCCCCAGCAACCACATAGAACAATACCAGGCGTGGTTACTCACACCCACTCGCAATCAGTACCACATACCACAAATGCTGGGTTTGGTGGCTCAAGCCTGTCATCCCAGCACTTGGGAGGCAGAGGCAGAGGATTGCTGAGTTCAGGGCTTGCCTGGGCTACATAGTGAGCTCAGGGTCAGCATGAACTACAAAGTGAGACCCTGTCTCAAAAAAACAAACAACAACAAAAAAAACAGATTAGAAAAGAGCCAGTCCCAAATACTTCATTTTCCTCTCCTCTGTGAAAGACCCTGTCTCCAAATAGACTCACATTTAAAGATGTTGAGTGTTAGGCCTGCAACATGATTTTAGCAGGACACATTTCAGCCCATAACTCTTCCACTTTTCTACCTTGAGATTTTGGTCAATTTACTTAACCTGTCCTTGCACTAATTCTCACAGCCTTAAAACGGGGACAGTCATAGTAGAAGTCTTATAGGTCAGCCACCTGTATCCTTGGGTTCCACACCTGGTGATTCAACAAAGTGCAGACAGAAATATTTGGAAAAAACATTTTTTGTCTGTACTGGCCATGTTCAGGCTTTTCTTTGTTGTTATTCTCTAAGCAATACCACAAAAGCTATAAATTTTGTATTAGGTACTGTAAGTACTCTAGAGATTATTAAAAATAGATGGACAGATGAACATATATTATCTACAAATACCAAGCCATTTTATGTAAGAGACTTGAGCACCACAGACTTTATATCTACAGAGGTCCAGGGACCAATCCCCTGTGGATACAAGATAATTCTGTATATGTTGTATCTGTGAGTATGTATATATATATGTACGTAGTTAGTATCTATGCTTATTAGGATTACAGGCCCTTTATTTTTGGCCCAGTACAGTTGGTCCTGGATATTTATGGATTCTTATCTTTGGAGTCAACCAACCAAAGACTGAAAATATTAGAAAGAAAAATTGTGTCTGTACTGAATACCCAGCATTTTTCTCTTCCTTGTCATTATTTCCTTTACAATATAGTGTAACAAGTGTATATAACATTCACCATGTATTAGATATTAAAAGTAACCTAGAGATCATTTAAAATATGTGCAAATAATATATCTTGGATTTTGATATCTATGAGGGGTCCTCGAACCAAACCCTCACCAATAGTTAGACAACTGTATATGCAAAGCTCTCAGCACTGTGTCTAGCATATAATATTCTATAAATTGAACATGTGATTCATTTATAAATTAGTATCATGGCACTTCAGAACAAGATGAATGGGGTGAGGCTATGTGGTGAAGAAGTTAGGTACGTAGTGCTAGACCTCACCATGGGAATAAAAATAATAATTATAGCCATTGCCATAAGGGATGTCTCTACTGTTCCAAACACCGATTGCTTTATGTATATTCATTCAGGTGCCCGTGACAGCCACCCTTGAGGGGGTCCATTGTCAAATGCTTGGTTGGCACATAGAGAAACAACGTGCTGAACTGGGAGATCTGGCTCTAATGCCCTGCTCTTAGCCACAATGCAGTATTGCTTGAGTTAAGAAGCAAATGGCCCTTGGATGTTTAGTCTGCAGGCAGACCTAGGAACCGTCGGCTAACTTCTCTTTTTCTTGGCCAGGTTGTCAGCAGTAGCAGCACTCATGGCTGGTCCCCTGCGGTGGGCCGCAGCTTTTGTCCAGAGACACCGGACAGCTCTCTTGGTAGGCTCCTGCACAAGCCTATTTGGAGCTCAGATCTCTCACCACCTCTTCGCGGATCCTGTTGTTCAGTGGCTTTACCAGTACTGGCCTCAGGGCCAGCCGGCCCCACTCCCCCCACAGTTACAGAGCCTTTTCCAAGAGGTGCTACAAGACATGGGCATCCCTTCAGGCCACCACTTCAAGCCTTTCACCACCTTCACCTTCCAGCCCGTGAGTGCAGGCTTTCCAAGACTCCCTGGTGGGGCTGTGGTGGGTATCCCCGCCAACTTCCTGGGTGGCCCAGTGACCAACACTCACCATCCTTTGGTCATACATGGGCAAAGTTTTAGCTGGCAGAGCCCAGCAGGAACTCGGCTAAAAGAGGCCCTGACATTGACCCATGATGCCCAGAAGTTTGCCTTGGCCAGAGAGCTGATGTACCTGGAGAGTGGTGCCGCTGCCCTGCAGGCCCTGCCAGCCCCAGCTTGTCTGGCAGGAACCTGGGCACTGACTGTGGGTGCCAAGCATGCCCTGGGGCTCTATGGAGGCCCCATGAACTTACGAGCAGCCTTTAATTTGGTGGCAGTAGTGGGAGGCTTCATAGCCTATGCCTTCTCCACAGACTCACTCACTCATGCCTTGGAAGGCTGGCTGGACCGCCATACGGCCTCATTGTCTGCAGTCTACAGCCGAGGCGGAGTGGAGTTCTATGAGAAAGTTCTGTCAGCCAACATGGCCCTGCGAAGCCTCTTGGGCAGTCACGGAAAGAAACTGTATTCACCTAGTGGGAACGTCATCCCAAGACACTGGATCCGCATTAAACATTTGCCCTACACGACCCGCCGTGACAATGTACTGCAAGTGTGGAGGGTGATGCTTAACCCAGGTCGCTCCTGAGGGCCTTATCAGATCCATGACAGTCCCAGTTCGTGCAGGCACCATCCTGCCACCAACACTGGGATAATCTCAGTCCTTCTGCATCCGCACAGCCCAGAGTCAGAATGATCATGGGCCTTGCAATTCATTAGCCTAGATTCTGCCTTTACCTACCACCTAGGACCTCAGTGACCTTGCCTAGTCCTTTTATGAATCTGGGCCTTGCTTTCTTTGACTGTGAAAAGAGGCTGCAAACTATGTGATGGGATCATAGGGTTGTCAAGAACATGAGGGCCTGGTGAAGAGCACCATAAAAAACTGGAGGGTCCCTGCATCTTGGTCTTTGAATTCCAGCCAGCTGTGGCAGTCAGCCCAGGCATCACTGCCAGAGGTGTGTGTGGTACCTCAGCCCTTCCTTACAACAGGGACACACCCCCCTATCTGCCCAATGCTCAAATTCCAATGTTTCTTCCTTGTGGTAGAGGTTAAAAAAGACCAAGACATGAAGTTAGGGAGCCCTGAGTAAGATGTGGCCTTAAGGACCATGTACCCATAGGATCCTGTGGGTGCCAATGAGTGCCAGAGAGGAGGAACAAACAGGTGACAGGGCTTGAGGGAGGGAAAGCATTCCCCAAACCTAAAAAAAGCTGGGCCTGCAGGCAAAGGAACAACCCATTGCAGAATAGGCTCTGCTGAGATGCCCTATAGCATTCACTCCCAGATAAAGAGCACAGTCAGGACTTGGAAGGGATGGAGTTAAGTGAAGAAACCTGCTTAGAGAAAAACCTGGGGAGAGAAGAGGGAAGTAGTGGCAGTAGACCTGGTCTAGTGTCACTCAGAATCGGGGAGAGCTGTTTCTTTGTCCTGCTTGCTTTCATTGAGCCCTCTGTGGTGAGCAGAACAAAACCCCAGGGCTTGCAGATTAAAATGAGAACAGCTGGGATGGCAAGGCTGAACTTGCCATTCATGTCATCTTTTCATTGCAAATATGTCTTCCCTGGAAAAGAGTTTTCAAGAATTGAGGCCCGGTGCCAGTGTAACTCAAGGTACAGGGGTTAGGCCGCCCCCAGGGAAGGGCACTCAGTGGTGCCACATATATTTTGGAAGGAGTTGAGAATGGGTCAGGTGGGGTTGAAAGAAGGGCTGGCATGACATGCCTGCTAGATCTTTCTCACTGCTGGTGCCAGTGCACTACCAGCTTGCAGATCCCTCCCGCAAATCTGGGCAACTCAGTTCCTGAAAATGGGACACACAGGTCTCTGGTACTGACATACCATAGGGTATAGGGTTGATAAGCACAGAGATGAATAGGGGAGGTATGACTGGCTGAATTGAGTTTCTGCCCCGGTGACATGGGTTTTCTAGAATGTCACTGAGCTGCTTTTGTGTATCATGAACAATAAGGCCATGTAGGCCTGACTCTTGGTGGGAGAAGTATAATTTGGAGTCTTGATATGATGGCCTCTACTTCACCACTCCACTCTCGCACAGCTATCCTTAGTCTTGGCAGGAGCCAAGATGTCAGCATCAGACATTCTTGCTGATTTGGGTTGGATGTGCTTTGTCCCCTTAAGGTTCTTGTGTTGAAAACTTGGTCCCCAGTGTAGCAGGGTTAAGAGGTGGAACCATTAAGAGGTAGAGCCCAATGGGAAGTAATTATATTATTGCCATGAGGAAACATTAATGCTGGTCTCAAAGTGAGTTTTAGAGCAGTTTTTTTAAAAAAGAGCAGGACTAGACCCTTCTCACTGGCCTCCTGTCCCATCATGTAATCTCTTTCCTGTATCCACGCATGATTGTAATGTCATCCACATGAGGTCCTCACCAGAGTTAAACACAAGCTGATGTCATGTTCTCAGACCTCCAGAATTAGGAGCTAAATTAAACATTTCTTTATGGATTACCCAGCCTTAGGTATTTTGTGATAGCAATGGAAAAGAGACTAATATAAAAAGGTAGCCTATGGGGAGGGCAAGCCTGTGAAATAGCTGCATACCTGTCTCCCTCTTCTACAAATCACAGTCGTCTCCACGATGTGTTCTTCCTAGTCCCCAAACATAGCTTACCTACATAGCTACACTCTGCCTCCAAAACCTTGACTCCTGGAGTCTTCACCTTCTGTGCGTATGTGTACACTGCCTCTTTGCCCTATAGTTGCACACACACATCTAGCCACAGCCAACATACAGGGAGGAGAGGCCAAGAGTCATGGAGTAAGCATTAGGTCAACCCACTTCCAAGCCTAGTTGGCCCCACTGCCTTTGTCCCCACTAGTGTCCTCAATGCATTGCCCACCAAGTGTGCTTAGAGCTTGGTACACATGTGGAAGCGACTGCAGCATGTGGCACCTGGGGAAAATACCTGGTGGACTATAGGAGGTTGTTTTGCTATTTTGTGGTGCTGTTGACATTTTGGAGTTGCTGCCCAAATCCTAGCAACTCTTTAGAAATAGTGCTGCCTCGCCCCCTGCCCCAGAACTCCCCGCTGCCTAACATGGCTCTACTTAGAGCTTCTCAGAGCCCCAGTCAGGGCCATTCGATTGGCACCTTTTAGGAAATTATTTGGCAGCAACAGAATCCAAGGATCCGTGTGGCCCCAGGGGCAAAAGAACCAAAGTAGGTGATGGTCTTTTATAGCTGCCATACTGCTCATATTTAAACACTAAAATATGCACTATCAGTAAAGTTCAGCTAAAGCTGACACAGCATCTGCTCTTTGTGATACTCATGAAGTCAGCTTTTCACATGGCTCCCAGGGTTCTAGGTCCTGCTGCTCTCCCTTGGATTTAAACACTGCAAAGGGGCAATGTTGAGGGTGATAACGGTTTAGATCTGGGATGGCTTTCAAAGGACCACGTATGAAAAGCTCAGACCCCAGCACACATCACTGGGAGGTGTGGACTGTTGTTATGGCTTGTGTCTAAATGCCTCGTGCTCTATAGGGCACTTTTCAGAGGTGGCTAGATCTAGAGTGTGTGGCACTAGGATCAAGAGTGTGTGATTACTAAACCAGGATTGGTAGGACTAAGAGTGTGAGTGCTACACCAGCCCTAAGGTGGGCAAAATATAAATGTAAGGGACAGAAACAGCTAATGTGCTCTTGCCTTCCTGCTTGCCGTGTACTATTTATCCCTCTGTGATGCCCCTGTGCCATGCCACCCTGCCTTACAGCCAGTCAGCTATGGGTTGAAACCTCTAAAACTGAGTCAAATAAACCTCTTCTCCTTTAAGTGTTGGGTATTTTATATCCACAGTAAGAAAAGTAACTAAGACATGGGTCATGTAAGAGGTGGGGCCCAGTGAGAGGTCCTAGGTATCAAGAGCATGCCCTGGAAGGGGATCCCAGCCCCTTCCTCTCTCGCTCCCTGGACATGAAGTGAGCAGTTTTACTCTGACACACACTTCTGCCTTATTGTGCAGCCACACCACAGGCCAAAACCAAAGGACCAACAAATCGTCAACTAAAAAGCTCCCAAATCATGAGCCCAAATATACCTTTTCTCTTTATACCTTGATTATCTCAGGTGTTTGTTTTATATTGATGGAGAGCTAACACAAAGGTGATGGCATGGCTGTAATAAAGTTGCAAAAGATTATGACTGTAGTCTTTCTGGCAGGTTATTGTCATCTTGGCTTGTTTGTGTTGATGAAGTAAAATGCTGTGCTGGAGAGGCCTGTGTGGCAAGGAACCATGGCAGGATGGCCTTTACCCAGTAGCCAGGTAAGAGCTGAGAACCTCAGTCCAACAGCCCACAAGGAAATGAATCCTGCAAGCAACCATGCAAGCTTGGAGAAGAAGAACCCTTCCCTAATGTAGCTTTCAGATAAGAGCCCAGCCTTAGCCAGCACTTTCATTGCAGCTGGTGAGAACCCCTGAGGCAGAGATTACAGGTAAGCTGTGCCTAGACCCTTGACCTACAGAAACTAATTTCTTTTTTTTTTTTTTTTTTTTTTTGAGACAGGGTCTCGCTTTGTAGTTCAGGCTGGCTCTGAGCTCACTATGTAGCCCAGGCAAGCCTTGAACTCAGCAATCCTCCTGTCTCTGCCTCCCAAGTGCTGGGATGACAGGCGTGAGCCACCATGCCCAGCACTGTGGTATGTGGTATTGATTGCTGGTGGGCATGAGTCTCCACGCCCAACAGTGTATGTGGTCACCAGGGATCAAACTCAGGACCTTGCGCTTGTGAGGCAGGCGCCGGAACCACTGAGCTAACCCTCCAGCCCAAGAAACTAATTTCTTATAAGGCTACAACTCAATAGAAGTTAAATCAGATATATCAAGAAGTGTATTTTAAAAGCATTGGATGATGTAGCTCAATGTTAAAGTGCTTGCTTAGTGTTGTGGCTTGTATCTAGATGTCCCTCCAGAACCTTGTGAGATCACAGGTGCAGCTTTTCAGAGGTACCTGCATCTAGGATGTGTGATGTGGATAAAGGGTGTGTGAATATGAATTAAGGATGTGACAAATTAGACCACTGATTGGGTGTGGAGAATGGAAAGGACCCTCCTGGGTATGTGGAGTACCACTCTAAGGTTTTTACCCAGATGAGACAAAAGGGAAAGGGATGCTTGCTGTTGCTGCTTCACTACATGCTGCCTCCTACCTCTTCTGCCATGGACAGTTGGAGCTCTATGATGGCCTCTGCCATGGCATCCTGCCTTGGAGCCAGCTAGCTATAGACCAAAACTGCTATAAACTGTGAGCCAAGATATGCCTTCGCCCCTTTAATGTATGAATAGCAGGTATTTTGTCCCAGCAACAGAAAAAGTACCCACGATGCCCAGCATAACGGAGGCCCAAGCTCAAGCCCAGGAACTTATGTATAAATAAATAAATAATATAAGGTACAAGTACTTTTTTAAAGAGAAATAATGGAAATGTTAAACAATGACTTGGGAAGCTCAATGTTGTTCAGCCACTCAATCATAATCATTAAAAAGTATGGTAGGGTGCTCGCTTCGGCAGCACATATACTAAAAAAGTATGGTAGGAACATTAGGGGAAAAATAGTTATACATATCAAATCTTTGGAAAAACTGGATGTGGTGGTGTATACACCTGTAATCCCAACATGCAGCTGAAGCAGGAGAACCATGAATTCAAATGCCTGAGCTGCATAGTAAAACCTTGTCTCAAAAACACATGAAGCACCACCTACCTGCATGATGACTATAATAATGTAAACATGGTCAACCTGGGAGAAAGTTCATAAAATTGGAAGTAATTGTTTTGGTAAGATTTTTGAGTGCTTTTATGCATTGAAGCAGCAAGGACTCACTGCCAGGTGTGTGTGTGCATGTACATGTGACAGCCTACTCCAAGAGGCCCACACCTACGCCCTCACTTTGTATCAAGGTGACAATCCCAGCACCCCTCTTTCTGGCCCTGCATTCTTGGGGTGTGGCCAGCCTCTGTCATTCAGTAACCGGCAGCCGCGGGACCTGCTGCAGAAACAGTCTTGACTGACAGTGCCAGCTGCTGTTTCTTTAGCTCCTCTTCCACCACCATGTTGTTCTTTGCCACCACAGGCTGCTTCCAGCCAGTGACACAGCACGGGCATCCTCGTGGCAGGTGAACTGTGTACCTCCTCTAGTGGGTGACCATGGTTCAAGGACTCCTCAGTCACTGAAGGTTTTTACCACTGTCCAAACTCCCTCCCCCATTCCCCTCCAAGTGTCAGCGCTGTCCCTCGTCTGAAGGTTATCCGTGCCACTGCCTGTCCCCTCTCCCTTTGTCCTTCGTCCTTCTCCCACTGCATTCTGTCTTAGTGCTTGATTCTCAAAAGACTTGAGCGAACCCAATTGAGCCCTCACCCAGGCAGGTGCAGTGGAGAGACTGACAAGTCTGCCTGCGGCAACAATTCAAGAGATCAGAGCAGTGAAGCAACGTAAAGGGCAACAGAGAAAGCACTTAATTTGACTTGGAGGGAAGGACTTCCTAGGGGAGGTGAGCCTGCTGCTAAAACCCCAAAGCGTGCATGGAAAGAAGTCGTGATAATAATATCCATATTTATGTAACATTTAATATGAGTCAAATCCTTTACATATTTTAACTCATGAGGTCCCCATTATTCTGTTATTTCCTGTTGAGGTCTGAATATTTATATCCTCCAAAATTTAGTCATCAAAACTTAATACCTAATGTGGTCATTTTATTTATTTATTTATTTATTTATTTATTTATTTATTTATTTATTTATTTATTTATTTATTTATAGACAGGGTCTCACTTTGTAGTTCAACCTGACCCTGAGCTCACTAAGTAGCCCAGGCAAGCCTCGAATTTACCAATCCTCTTGCCTCTACCTCCCAAGTGCTGGGATTATAGGCGTGAGCCACCACACCCGGCGCTGTGGTTTGTGGTACTGATTGCTGGTGGGCGTGAGTGACCATGTCTGGTATTGTTGTATGTGGATACCAGGGATCGAACCAGGGACCTTGTGCTTGCTAGGCAGGTGCTAGAATCACTGAGCTAAATCTCCAGCCCCTTAACGTGGTAATATTAACAACTAGACCTATTGGGAGATGATCAAGGTATGAAGGCTCTGCTCTCATAAATAATTAGGGGCCCATAAAGGAGCCTTAATGTAGCTTATTGGTCATTCATCACGTATAGGCAACATGAGAGCCACATTTTAAAGAAGCAGGTCCTTGCCACATACCCAGTGCTAGCACCTTGATCTCAGATGCTCCAGCCTCTGAAAGCCAAACATCAATTTCTATTATTTATACATTACTCAGTCTAGGGGGTTTTGTTATAGTAGATGAGAGAGATTAAGACATCCCCCTTTACACAAGGAGATCAAGCATGGAGAGGTGGAGGCCTTTCACCAGCCAGCCCAGGATGTGGCTTCTGACCTGCAGCCTGGCAAGAGCATCCAGCTCTTAACTCATATAATTTGGAAGCAAGTGAAATGCACCAGGGGAAGAGCCTGCAGAAAAGCCAGCAGTGAAACAGTGGGTATGGTTTTTGTGTCAGTTTGAGTCCAAATAAGGGCCTGAAACCACACAGTAATTTGGACGGGGACATCCACGGTAAAGAACGGTTACTCTCCAAGGTGTGACAAGGGGCTGCTTGGTGACAAGCCCATGCGCAGCAGCTGAAGGAGCAGCCCCCCCCCCCCCAGTGGGCTGCGGACCTCCCTAAGTTGTTGAAATGCAGCGCTGGCAGAGAAGCTGTCCAGGTCGCCATACAAAGCCACGGGAAAGCTGGGGAGCTGGGGGGGGGGGGGGAGCAACCACGGAGCTCACTGACCAAAGCCCGAGGGCAGCTGCCACAGCAGGACACCAGCTGGCTAGTTAGGCATGGATGATCCCAGCATGGCTCTAACTGTGCCTTAACTTTACCCCGCCTGCCCGCGCACCCCGAGGATACTATTCATCTCCTCACTGCCTTAGATTTCCAAATCACTGTTAGTGTTAAATTTCCCGAACTGTGCCAGCACCAGAAAAGGCCAAGACCCTTGTCCCTCTCCCCACTGGCAGGGACTCCCTACTTCCCAGGTTTCTGAGCTGAAGTGCCCCAAGCTGGTCCATGTCAGCGTTAAACCAGCAGACTGGGAGACCCCGCTGGTTCCCTGCTTGTGAGCAGCCCGGCAGCCCTGACCCTACATATGTCTGCCAAATCGCTGAGACTGGCAAAGCCCTGGAGCCAGAGTCCTGTAACTGGGGTCACCTAGAGGGCCTTGGTATGGGGCGAATCTGTAGATTCCTCTCCCAGCAGCCTCGGGTTAAGATTCTGGCTCTGCAACTGGATGCTCCATGCCTGGTTTCCCCGTCTGTCTAACCACCCCTTCCTCCAATGAGTTCACGCTTGCAGAGCACCTTGAGCAGCGTCTGGCCCAGAGCCAAAGCTGGGGGAAACTGAGCGGAATCTTATTCAGCAGGCTGTCCTTGCCCAAGGCACAGTTGTCAAGTGACTGCTCCTGAGCGGGCTCGGTGTGGAGCATTTATCTATGTCTCCAGTGATCAAAGGTTAGTCGGGGTCTGCGGCAGTGCCCTGTGCTGCGTTCTCAAACCACAGCGGAGACCCGATTCCACCCTGGCCTGGGACTCTATGAAGACAGCATGGAGTGATACCACTCCTGTTCCTGATCTCTTATCAGAATCGCTGCTGTGAATTGTTCTCTGAAGACACGACTAAAGATGTAACCATTCGCTCGCCTTTCTCACACAAGGGGTCCCAGCACCTTCCGACACTGCTTTCAGTTACCGCTAGAGGCCGCTCTCAGCAGTCGCTCCGCAGGGCCAGGACCCCTGCTGGGCGTGAGCCGTATGGTTAGTTCCCGTCGGACGCAGCCCCTGCCGCGGAAGTACGCACAAACGCCTCACCTAGAGGGTTCATGGGGTTCAAACCGATCCTGGGCTCAGACCCAGTGCCCACAGGGTCCTTACCCTGGAAACCCACAGCTTCCTGTCTCCTGACTCCTATTCAACCCTTTTGAATGAGGCCCCCAGGTCTCTCCCTGCCAAATGAATGTCAGGAGCCATCTGCTGCCAGGCTAGTGGCAGCTGTTGGGAACATGCTTGCATACATATGAATAGACTTTGTTTTGCCTCATGACAAGATCTTCAGTTGCTAAATCATTCAGAGGTTACATTAACCTGAGGAAGGCAGAGCTGACAGCTCACGGGGAGGGCAGGAAAGGGGGCTTGGGACCACTGCGGACCAGCAAGCCGCCACCTCAGCTTCAGGAGAACACCAGACTGATTCTCCAACAAGGCTGAAGGCAGGGTGGCAGAGCTGGAGCTGGTTTACGGTGCCCCACTGAGATGAAGCTTCCCTTCAGCTTGCTCCCCAGCCCCACCTGGGAGCCCCTTCCATAGAACAAAAGCTGATAGGCGGCTCCCAAGTAGGGAAGCAGATAATGTGCTCGTGTCATCTCACTTCACTTTCACAAAACCCCCCTAAAGAAAGTTGGGGGTTAGTCCCTGCAGTCCCAGCTGGGAGGAAGCTGCTTAGAAAGCTTAATTCATCTGTGGCCACAAGCTGCTAAGGTAGGGTCTGAATGGGGACGCATGACGCAGAGTGGGGACATGTGCGTCCTCTGCTATTTCTCCCTTAAGGTGGAGAACAGGACCACAGTGGCAAAGCCCGGAGGCCACGAGGAGCCCCACCAGGCTGCTCTCAGGGAGTGGATAGGAAGCAATAGCCCATGTTTGTACATAGGGCCCCCAAGGGTACATTTCAGTTACACCTTCATCCTATGATACTGGGCTAAGGTCTGGCTTCCAGAACTTCCTCCAAGGAGAGGAAGGAGGAGCGTAAAATGGGATTTGCCTTAGGAAAGGAAACTCTGAACTGCCCAAGTCCCACTAGACTGCATATACCCAGGCTCTCCTGAGAGCTGCTCTGTGAGCCCAAGAAGCATTTGTTTCCACTGGCTTCATCCTGAGCTGATTCTATGTGTCCTGAAACATGAGATCACTGCTTTGGACAAGCCCAACCTAAGGTTAGTGTCCTTAACTACCTGAGACCCACAAGGCCCCCCCTGAGGAAAAGGCCTCAGCAAACCCTGAGGCGGAGGGCTCTGTGGGCACATGTGGTCATACATATGCATAACCACACCAGCTATGCACATACACATACTACATACAACACATGCCACACACAGACACCATATACACATAGTCCACACACCCCACATATCCCAGCATAGCATCACAAAACACATCTATACAACCTTGCATACCACACACAGCTCACAACACAAACACGCAATCCATGTATAACACATAAACACATATCACCCAGAGGTACACACACCACCGTGTATATATACACATGCAAACACACCACATACATGTACACGCACTGTATCAGAGTGCTGATAATTTGCTAGGTCCAGCAGATTCTCACCCCCTTGAAGCAGAGGTGCAGAAAGACGTGGCCAAGTGCCCACCTCGTGCTGGTCCCGTCCCCTCCACTTTCAAGGTGGACACGGCCTTGGGACCATGATGGCTTCTGTATGTGACAGTGATAAGGGAAGGGTTGTTTCCATGTGAAGCACTCAAGAATCATTCTCCATCTTCCACCCCCGGAAGGGCTCCAGAAACTGGGTCCTCACATGAAGATGACCTGGGCCAGACCCCCAGTGACCCCCAGTGGGCACCAGTGACAAACCTTTGTGGTTTCACAATACAGAGGCAAGGTCCTTTGTGGCCATAGGGTCCCTACCCCATCCCACTGCTGCCTCACGCCAGAGAGCTAGCCCTGCACAGGACTGAACTCATGGCACCTAGGCAGACACAGCACAAACAGTAGTGGGCTGCGGAGTGGCTCCTAGCAGGAGGTGAGGAGTTGGCTGTTCCAGGCGTCCTGTATCCCTGACCCTTGGGCCTTCGTGCCTGTGCCAGGCTGAGAGGCTTTCTGAAAAGCAAACAGCAAAAAAAGTCATGCCACACCACCCTGTGGAAGTGCCCTGTCCATGAGTGTGCAAATGTATCTTTAGGCCCCCCACAGAAGATGCATGAGCTCAAAGAAGGTGACAGCGCTGGGATGCAGACCAGTGGGCCTGAGCGGTCTCCCCCTCTTGCTCTTTAGCCTCCCCCACCTTTCACACCTTCTCGTTGAGAAGCTGAAGGGACCACAGATGCTCAGTGCTGTTGTTCGCATGGCTGCAGCCCTCCCCCTGTTCCCATGGCAGCCCGGCACGCTGTGCCACGCACTCTTCACACTGCGTGCACACTGTCTGGCTTCTCGTCTGGCTCTCCAGCTGGGCTGTGAATGGCTGGCGGGCAGCGTCCCAGGCACCTGGCTGGGCACTTGGCCCACCGTAGGTGCAATGACTGGTGAAGGGATGGACCGACGTGTGAGAAGATGGAGGAGAACAGAGAGCCAGGGGAGGCACACTATGGGGTGAGACCTGTGAGCTCGAGAGAGAATTAAGCCAAAAAGAAGCATTTCTTGAGCACTCACTGTATACCAGTCACAGTGAGAGGCTCTGGAGAGAAGTTGGACTATCTAGTCTGCACACACCAACTTCACAGCATCTGGGGGAGGTAACTGCATGCTCCGTGGTATTAGAGAGTAGACTCACAGGGTGTGATACCAAAAGGGTTGTGGGCCTGAGCCATGCTTCTTGTGGTCCTGCCTCAGCCAGCTGTGTGCCTTGGGAAGCATCAGCATCTGGTGTGTGAAGGAAGGGCTGGCCATGCACCCACTCCTGTCGTAGCACCAGGCCCTGGCTCATTCTAGCGCTGCTACATCTGCTGAGCCCCAGATAAGCAACAACAGAGGAAGCTGGACCAGGGATGGGACCAGAGGCCTATCCCACCTCTGTGTCTTTAGAGCATCGTCTCGGACAGTGACGGCGAAACTTTTAGGGCTTTCAGTGATACAGACAGCCCTCTGTGGCATGTGTGCCATAGGTTTCCCAGCGCTGCTCCCAGGTTGGGTTCATAATGAAGAGTGGCCATGTCCCACAAGCCCAGCTGTTTAACAGCCTGCAGGGATTGGACCTGAGCAAGGGAGGGGTGTGGGGAGGCGGGCAGCTTCCAAGGTCATCACAGAGAACACTCATAAGTCCAGGAGGATGGGACCTGGGAAAACATCTATTTCTGGTATCACTTTGCCCTGACCTCACAGGGATCACTAGGCAGGAGGATGTGACACAAAATGCTGTGTCTGTACCACCAAGACCTTCACTCACTGATACCGCTAAGTGCCAAGCTCTAGCGTAGGCTCTGGAGGAAAAGAGCTGGATAAGAATCCCTGCCTTCATACCCTACTGAGGGGGTGATTAACACAGATGATGAACAAGAGATAAGTAACGATCGCATATGGGATAGGTCTGCTATGGGACAGGGATGGGAGTTGCTGTGTTGGGGGAGCAGGTGTTCACTAAACAGGGTGGCCAAAGACAACTGACACTGAGAAGGTGACATTGGAGCCAAGAAGGAATGAGGCAGATAGAAATTTGGAGACATAGCAGTCTGGGCAGAGGAGAAATGCAAATGTCCTGGGGTAAGAGTGTGTCTGGCATATTTGCGGTTAGAGCAGGGGGGGGGGGGAGAGGATAAGGAAGTTAGAGAGGTGGGGAAAGGGGCCACACTGTATCCAGTCTTGTGAAGGAAAGACCAGGGTTTTCCCTGCTTTCACCTGGAAGCCTGTTTTCTACTCTGTAGAAGCGGGTGTTTCCTGGAGAAGAAGCTCACCCAGAAGGAGACGTCTGATTGATGTCCGGGGCCAGCGCAGGCCGACTGCCATCTGCAGGTCAGCACTGACTGCTGAGGTGCTGGCTTCCCCAGGACACCTGAAGACCCACAGACACAGATCCCGGGTCACAGCCTGCTTGCCTCCAGATGGCACTAGGGCCAAGCCCGTAACCCTCCTCAGTCTCCCGCCGCCTCCCCTCTGGGATCCAGTCCTTCCCACGGGCAGGCCACTCATTCTCACCTCCTGGTATCTGCACTTGTGTTCCCTCTGCCTGAAGCGCCAGAGCTGCTTTCCGGGGAGCCCGTCTCCCATCCCGCCCTGTCCCCCAGGTCTGCGCTCTGCTACGCCCTCTGCTTCCTCACCCCCCACTGTCATCTTCCCAGACAAGCCCATCTCCATCCCCCTCCCTGAGGGGCCTGTACTACTCCAGACCTTGTCCCTGGACGGATCACCTGGGAAAGGCAACTCAAGGAGGAATCTCGGTTTCAGAGGTTTCAGTCCGAGGTTAGCTGGCTCCATGGCTTTTAGGGCTGCTCCAAAGTGGAACATCACAGCAGCAGGAGCACAGCCGCTCACCTCAGGGCAGACAGGAGAGGGAGGGGGAGCCAGGAATAAAATACACCCTTCAGGGCCGGAGGGTTAGCTCAGTGGTTCCGGCGCCTGCCTCACAAGCACAAGGTCATGAGTTCGATCCCCGGTAACCACATATAATGCTGGGCGTGGAGACTCACGCCCATTAACAACACCGCATACCACAGTGCCAGACGTGGTGGCTCACGCCTGTAATCCCAGCACTCGGGAGGCAGAGACAGGAGGATTGCTGAGTTCGTGGCGGCTTGCCTGGGCTACATAGTGAGTTCAGAGCCAGCTTGAACTACAAAGTGAGACCCTGTCTCAAAAAAAAAAAAAGATACATCCTTCAAAGACAAACACTTTCAGGGAGCCACGCCCTCCAGTCAGCCCTCATTTCTTGAGAAGCCCATTCAGCCATGAGCTGATCAATGCATCGATCCACTTGAAGTTACAGCCCTCAGGACGCAGCCACTTCCCCCGGGCCCACCATCTCTGAGCACTGCTGCGTGGGGAACCAAACCCTGACCACAACAGACAGCGACCTCCCTGAGGTCACGTTTACTCGGTTCCCTTCCGTTTGAATACCTGACACCATTGCCGCTGTCTAAGAAAACTTGAAGACACCCTGGCTGAGCAGTGGGAGGAAAGGAAGCAGGTTGCAGCCCACTGGTTCTAGAGAACAGACTTAGGGGTGGCCAGGACTTGGGGATGGAAATGAGACCGAAGCTGGGGCCAGGGCAGCTGTGCTCAGAGAGAGAATAGAGAGCCCAACGTTAGGACACACAACAGGCCAGGGACTTGTAAAGCCAAGAGCACTGCAGTTCACTTTCGTTAGGAGCCTCAGAGTTCCCGCTGCTATGGTTTATACAGAGAGGCTCCCAAGAGCCTCATGCACTCATAGGTAGGGCTTTTGAAACCCTCAAATTGGATTGTAGTGGTTTATAGTCGATTTGTAAGGAGGTCATAGGGACTGGCCTGAAAGGGTGTATCGTCCTGCCAGGTGCTTCCTTAACTCTGTTTCCTGGGCACCACACTGAGAACAACTCTTCACGTACCATGAGCTCTTCTCTGCATGCCCTTCCACCATGCTGTCCTTCCTTGAAGCCAATGGACTATGAAACCTCTACTAATTGAACCAAAATAAACCTCTCAGGTGTTGGGTGTTATGTTCATCAGCAAAGAAGTAAGACACTGTCCTTGGCCAAGCCCCCACTCACTCATTCACATGGGCAGTGCACCACATACCTGGCAGGTTCATTTACCTCTGTTCTTACTTCATCCTCACAACAAATCCTGTAATAAGAGATTCTGTATTTGGTTTGGTTTGGTTTTGTTGATGCTGGATGGAACCCAGAACCTCACACACGCTAAGCACCTGCTCTACTGAGCTCATCTCTGGCACTGAAATGGAGAGGTTCTTTTTCTTTTTTTAAAATGGAGAGATTCTTCAGTTTAGAGGTGTGGAAACGAGACAGAAAAGTCAAGTACTTATCCACAGTCACACACACCACCAAGCTAAGCTCAAAATACAGCATCCGCGAATGCCAAGAGCCCTTCATCTTTCTCCTTGTGCTGTCTGGATCTGAGCCTGAGCCCTGGCTGGTCCATAGCAGAACAGAAGCCCCAGAGACAAGGTCTCACTGCGCCCAGGCTCCCCTCTGGTCAGGGGCGCACTCTATAACAGTCATTCCTCCTGGCAGGGTGCGTCCCAGGAGTCTTCCTTGTTGTGCTTATTTTGTTTGTTCTGTCTCTCGCAGTTTCTCTTTCATGAAGTTGTTGCGTCTGATGGTCAAAATCAAAGCGCCTGCAGTTCCTTCCGTTCAAGCCCTGCTGGAGCTGCGCTGCAGGGGGGATTCTGCCCCAGGGCCTCACAGTCCCCTCCTCAGGGTCTGAGAGCAGCCACAGCCCTGACTCACCCCCAGGGTGGGAGGGACCGCACAGAAGCGGAGACCTGAGGAGGGGTGTGGGGGAGATGTGCCTGACTTCTCCCTTCCTTTTCTCCCCATTTAAGCTGCTGAGCTTCTGCTTCAGAAAGAGGGGTGAGAGCAGGAAGCAGGAAACAGCTTCTTTCTCATCTACCCATTGAAGCTGAAGGGCAGAGCTTGTAGAAGTAGGGAGTCAATAGTGGTCACGGGATGGGGGGGCAGGAGGGGTTGGAGTAGACTGTAGAGAAGCTGGTTAATGGGTACAAGGGTGCAGCTGCGAGGGAGGAATAAATTCCACTGTCCTATAAGCTACACAAATGATAAAAGTTGGAGGCAATGGTATGCCAGTCCTGACCTGACCACTGCACATTGTATGTGGATCAAAATACCACACCATCTCCTGCAAGTAGGTACGACTATTACAGAACAATGAAAATAATACATATTTTCAAAGCAGTTGCACCCCATCTTGCAGTTTCCAAAAACCCTTCTAGACCTTCTGGGGCACAGATGTTCGTGGGGCTGGGAGGGAAGAGCAGAAGGGTAACCGTGAGGTTTCTTTGTGAAATGTAGCTGGTAGAGGGGAAGTGGGAGAGAAGAGGCGGGACTCTGCTCTTGGCTGAGCACCTGTCTGTGGCAAGATCCCGGGGCCTGATGGGATATGAGAGCAGAGGGGGCCAGTCCTGGGTGGGTGGGGCCCTAGGTGGAGGAGAGAGGGGGCCTCTGTGGAGGTGCCTGGGAGGTAACAAAGGACAGGTGGCTCTTTTGCCTCCACACTGCGTGAGAGTTCCTATGCCTCACCTCCTCTGGGACACCAGCCCAGGGAAGAGGCAGGGAGGACTCTGGAATGATGGGGATCAAGTTGCTACCACGTCTTTGTGGAACTGAAGTCCCTGACCAAAAGAGAAAAATTAGGACAAAATAAAGTTACCTTTTCTTGTCCGCCTTAGTGAGAGACAAGAAAAATGCCATATAAGCAGGGAAAGGGGCCATAGGGATTATGCTGAGGCCCATGGCGTGTGATTGCAGAGTTACCTGGAGGAGGTGAGGCCAAATCAAAACTGAAAAATTCCTAAATTTGCCAATTTAAACTTCCACTGTCAGATCCTGCTCTAATCAAGACAGAACTTTGCCCTAGGGAGATGAATGCAAACCTCTGAGGTGCTCAGAGCCTCATGGGAATTCTCAGGGACTTCTCCGAGCTGACTCCACTCAGTGGTTAATCCTCAAGATCCACCTGAGCCCTCGGGGCTCCCTGCAGGGGCCTAGATGGCCAGCAGAGGGAGCAAGCTTGCCGTGGGCCACGAGCCGAGCGGAGCCCAAGGGTTGAGAACTTCTGGACATTTAACAGCCTTCGAGGGTGTGGTTACCTTTGAGATCCATCCTTGCACAACCATCCTCCCTCTCTTGGGTCTGGGTCTGCATTTCTTCTACAGCTTCCCAAGCCTTGTCCCAGCTTCTAACTGCGCAAAAAAAGGCTGGAGTTGATGGCTCCGTGGTGGCTTCTAGGAGTCTTGGGAAGCCTGTCCACTGAGTCAGACAGTGGCAGCAGAGAAGGAAAAGTAATCACGGGCAAAGACAACTGAACAGAGACAGACCCAAATGTCAGCTAATATTACTATGGACAACTAAGTTCAAGCAATGAGACAGGGCAAGAACACAGGTGGCAGTGGGTGGAGACTCGTTTGTTAAAAGGACAGACCACAAGACAAAGCTGAGATGACTACACCTACTTTCCCGGGATAAACAATAATGATGGGTTTTCTACACAGGCATCAATCACCTAACCAAGACCTCAACGCATCCCTTCCAGGGGAGGCCCCTGACCATCCCTTCTACGAAACGTCTTTGTTTTCTACATGGCTTGCTTCCCCATTGGATCAATGTTACCTAAGTGACTATACTTGTCATCTTATTAGTTGACCATAGTTTTGTTCTATCTTATACTTGTCTCATGATTTTTCATTAAATTAATATTACCTAAGCGACTATACTTATAACCCTATTAATTGATCATAGTTTTGTCCCACCTTGTACTCACCTTGTAATTTCTATACCCACCTTGGATGGAGTCCCCATAAACCCACATTCCAATTCCCCTTCTGTCTCTCTTAGACACAATCTTTCCCTCAATGGATTTTTCCTACTCTTAATCTCCATTGTTCCTAAAATTTATTCTTTGATTTTAGAGAACAAGAACTCAGCACATCGGACATCTTAAGAATTATAATATTGGGGGCCGGAGGATTAGCTCAGTGGTTCC
>PVIC010026041.1:0-24832 GCA_004025085.1 Thryonomys swinderianus
TCTGTATCATATTTATTCCTTCCCCTCATCCCATTCCCACACCAAGTTTCCTATAGAAATATTCCACTCTATAAAAGCTGTCCTACTTTCTAGAACTCATTTGCATCTACAGGTGTTCATGCCAGAGAGAAGATCCGGAAATTGTCTATCTGTGATCTATTGATTTCACTTATTAGTATATCCTCCAGATGTCTCCATTGGTTTTTTTACAAAATGGAGTATTACTCTGCCATAAAGAATGACAAGATCGATCCATTTAGGTGCAAATGGAGACATCTGGAGGATATACTAATAAGTGAAATCATTTTTACTTTTTTACTTATTTTTTGAGACGGGGTCTTGGCTTTGTAGTTCAGGCTGGCCCTGAGCTCACTATGTAGCCCAGGCAAGCCTTGAACTTAGCAATCCTCCTGCCTCTGTTTCTTGAGCCACCACGCCTGGCATTGTAGTATGTGGTACAGATTGCTGGTGGGTGTGAGTCACCACGGCTGGTACTGTTGTATGTGGTTACTGGGGATTGAACCAGGTACCTTGCACTTGCTAGGCAGGCGCTGGAACCTCTGAGCTAAATCTCCAGCCTTATACTTCACTTTTAATCAATGCATAGATTTCCTAAAACGTGAGATAACTGACAGTCAACAGAAGAAACCAGGGAGGGTAGAATGTTCCACAGGTAGGTATACCCAGTGAATGGGAGAAAATAGTGAATTCTAGAGAAATTACATCTTTCCAAAAATATTCTGAAAAGAGCCAATTAACTTCTTATACACACTTTCCCCTTGGATTAAAAAACAAAACAAAACAAAAAACTCAACCAAATTCCACTGAGTTATAACTTCAAATTCTGTACAAACTGTATACTAGTAAGTATAATGTGGAAACTGTAGCCATACCTGAAGGCTGGACAACACCGTTTATGTTGTTATGGCCTGTGTTCTGTTCCTTGGCTACCTCACTGCGACTTGGAACAGGTGCACTGACCACTGCAGATGCAGCAAAGTGGGCGCTGGCTGAGTCAAGTGTTTTAGACATACAGTCAGAGGTGCTTGAGCCCTGGAAAACGGATAAAGTCAAATGTTCAGTTTCTCAGATAAAATTTCACACACATATTAAGGAGTGGGGTGAACTCAAGAGGCTGCTGCCTTCCTAATCTTGAACCGTCATGAATGTTTAGATTAAGAGATCTAGGACTTCAAAGGGTATATTTGGTATGAGGTGGAAAGTGACTAAAAACTAGCAACAGTTATTTCTGAGAAAGAACCAGGATAGTTTTTTTTTTTTTTTGTGGTACTAGGGATCAAATTTAAGACCTTTAGCTTATCAGGCAGCTGGCAGCGCCCCTGAGCTAAATCCCCAGCAAGAACCAGGGTATTAAAAAACCCAAACCCCTAATGTTCTATTAATTTTTCTATTAGTATTAATACGATTCAAAAAATGTTTGACAAGCTAGGTATCATGGAATATGTGAAACCAGAGATGATTAAGTCATTTTGTCATAATGGAAAATCTGTCTTGCTCTAACCTTTAAGTAGTTTAAAAATACTTGAAACCCAAGAGACTCACAAAAAGCAAACACAGGTATATTGAATGGTCACTCTTTGATTCTGTATAAAACTGGTTAACTGTTATGCAAGCCAATTGCTCTGGTCCCTTAGCCAACTTCAGGTGCATTTGGACATCAGAGAAGATTCAGTCGACAGGTCCCATGTTTTATGAAGTATTTTTACTCTTAACTAGTGTAAATATAAGAGTAAAACTTTATTTAATGGTAAAGTAAAAGGCTTAAATAAAGAAAATACTTTATTTAATACTTAAAACTATTTAATGGTGTCTATGAACAACTTCCCACAGTGACAACTTTTTTCTCTGTGATTCACAGAGACAAGGGTCTATACTGCTTAGATCTACTGTATAAATTAAAACAATTACCTATCACCCTATAAGCCGTACCTGCATAATACTTAAAAATATGGTTTAGGAAGGCATTTTATTTTATTATTATTTTTGGCACCAGCGATTAAACTCAGGATCTTGCACTTGCAAGGGAGGCGCTGGATCCACTGAGCTAAATCTCTAGTCCAATAAGGTATTTATTGATTGACTGACTGAGACAAGATCTCGTTTTGTAGTTCAGGCTGGCCCTGAACTCACTAAGTAGTCCAGGCTTGCCTTGAACTCACAACAATCCTCCTGCCTCTGCTGCGATTACAGGTATGAGCCACCATACCCAGCTAAGGCATTTTAAAAAGTTACATTCTTGAAAAAAATCTGCGGGATGACCATTGTAAAAACACAATTGCCTATATGAATTCTCAAAACTCTTCTAAAAGTAGCAGTTATTTCTTTCCTGAACTAAAAAATACAATTTTTAGCTCTAGTACTCTTTTTTAAAACCGTTAATGAACTAGTCATTAAAAATCATGTAAACTAATTAAAAAGAAATTTGGGTTAGATTCTCAAAATCAAGAGAGGAAATCAAAACTTAGTTCTGTAACTTGACTGAAATGGAACAAAACTACATAATTAGCAAATAAGAGGAAGAGACAGCACCACAACTACAGACAGGTTTACCTGTGCTTTTGGATGTGTCTGTTGCGAGGAATGCTGAGATTGTTGTTTCTGCTGAAGCTGAGCAAGTTGCTGCCTTTGCATTTGAACTAACTGCTGTTGATGTGTCTGAAATTGTTCTTCTGTGATGCCCCCTGTTACTGATGAAAGATAAATGTTTTAAATTATTTTAATGACAAAAATATGATGCAAACTTGTTCCACAATTAAATCATAATATACACCAGGAAAAAAAAGCCCAACACAAGTGACTAATCCTACTAATCCTTCATCAAGTACAGATATGCTCATATCCATGATCTCCTTAATATCATATCCCACATATGTCCTCTAGGTAGGTAATGTATAACACAGTTCTAACATGAGGATATGCAGACTTATGTCTTTGAGATCACTCTTGCTTATTTACATTATCATGACCATGTAGTTAAGACAAAATTTGATTTGTTAATATAAAAATGATGACTAAATTACAGCCTTAATAGGAATGCAAGCCTACATGGTTATACTGCTGGTTTTCATATGAAATTGACTTGAAATACTTTCCTTTTGATTATACATCAGAATAGGGAAAAAAGATATTCATCTAACATAACTATAAGCCACAGTTAAGCCAACAGATCCAATGCTCAAATCTAATCTATGTGTTAGTTGTCAGAAAAGCTTTCTGAAAATTAAAGATACAATGTATCTTCAGATATAATCAATAAGAAAGCCAGGCATGGTGGCACATGCCTATAAGCCCAGCACTTAGGAGAGACTGATGCAAGAGGATCTCTAACCAGTGTGGTCTACATAGTGAATTCAAGGGCAGTCTAAACTATCTATACATCGCAGACTTTATCTCAAAAAAGAGAGAAAGAAAAAAGAAAAACCACATGCAATCAAATATCCAGTGATCAAGTGTGTTAAAAAGTTAGGGGGTTTCAAATAAAACAAGATATTTATTTATTTATTTATTTTGAGATAGGGTCTCTCTTTGTAGTTCAGACTGGCCCTAAACTCACTATGTAGCCCAGGCAAGCCTTGAACTCAGCAATCCTCCTGTCTCTGCCTCCCAAATGCTGGGATTATAGGCATGAGCCACCACGCCCAGCACTGTGGTATGTGGTACTGATTGCTGGTGTGCGTTGCGTGAGTCACCACCCTGGGTATTGTATGTGTTTAACAGGGATTGAACCAGGGACCTTGAGCTTGCTACGTAGGTGTTGGAACCACTGAGCTAAATCTCTAGCCCTAAGATAACTTTTTTTTTTTTTTTTTTTTTTGAGACAGGGTCTCACTTTGTAGTTCAGGCTGGCCCTGAGCTCACTATGTAGCCCAGGCAAGCCACTGCAAACTCAGCAATCTTCCTGCCTCTGCCTCCCAAGTGCTGGGATTACAGGTGTGAGCCACCACGCCTGGCACTGTGGAATGTGGTATTGATTTCTGGTGGGCCTGAGTCACCACGCCCAGCATTTTATGTGGTCACCGGGATTGAACTCAGGACCTTGAGCTTGCGAGGCAGGTGGCGGAACCACTGAGCTAAATCTCCAGCCCCAAGATATCTATTTTTTTTTTTTTTTTTTTTTTTTTGAGACAGGGTCTCGCTTTGTAGTTCAGGCTGGCTCTGAGCTCACTATGTAGCCTAGGCAAGCTTCGAACTCAGCAATCCTTCTGTCTCTGCCTCCCAAGTGCTGGGATTACAGGCGTGAGCCACCACGCCCGGCTACAAGATATCTATTTTTTAACTCAGTAAAATACCAACTAAGAAACATTATAATAATAATCATTTTTCTTAAAAATGTAACAAAATTTCATTCAGAGATATTTAAATAGATCACTGATAAAATGACTTAGGGGATACAGAGCTATTTCCATAGATGTTAGTACTTTTAAATTCAGCATTGGGGAATGAACTTGGGGTCTTGCTCACATTTAGGCAACAGCTCTACCACTGAGCTGTTTATCCCAGCCCTCATTTCTGTTTTTATTTTAGACAGGGTATCACTCAATTACTCAGGCTGGCATTAGACTTAGGATGCTTTTGTCTCCTTCTCCAAAGTGACTAAGATTACTGATCTTTTATATCATGCTCAGCGAAGGCTATACATTTTGAGAGTCATGAAAAGTTAAAAGTTCTATCATAGTACAGGTATTGTTACTAGAGACTGAAGCCAGGGCCTTTTGGTATTCTACCACAGGGCTGTATCTCCAACTCTCCCCTTTTTACTATTTTCTTTCTTAGCTCTTATTTTAATCAACAAATATATATTACCTACTATGATGCAGTTTTGTATCAAGAGTCATAGGGAAAACAGGCAAAAATAAATTAAGGTGAGAGACCTTGCCATAAAATCCGATAGTATACTTGTGAAGAAAAGATACATATGACAAAATACATACAATGGAGTAATCTTCTGTGATAAAGAAAGATGAACTTAAATCACTTGTAGGAAAATGGATGCACCCAGAGACCATAATATTAAATAAAATAATCAGATACATGATTTCTCTTATATGAGAAACCCAAAATATAAAGAGCAAAATAAAAGGGTGATAATAGGGAGTGGGGAGTGGATCCTTCTCAAATGGGAAGGGGATCAAGAGCTGGAGGAAGGGATGGAGAAAGAGGAAGAAGATGTGTTGTGCACATGCACCAATTCCAGAAGGCATGTAACCTTTATATATTATATATATTGTAAACATGTATTAAAAAACCCCAAAACTTGACTACTATGAGTCAGTCTTTACATGGAGCTGATTGATCCAATCAATATGACACACAGGAGCTTAGATTAAGGCCTATACCTCAAATCTAGGTTACATTACTCCTTCCAAAGATTCCTTTTAGCACAGTCACCTATGAAAAATATTTCTATGGTAACATATATATTACTAGTTATGTTTAGTGAAAGTCTATTTTCTATCATCAAAATCAAATGGAAATGTAAAGTATTCATGAATTTCCAGCTGTTTGAAAACCACAGGAAAAAGATGAAAAACTCCTTATTACATAGAAAGGCAAGAAGGAAAATCTTAAACATAAATAAAACTGTAAACTCTGGATGTGTAAGGGTCAACCATTCTAAATGAAATGGACTTGGAACCTTGTTTTAACAAAGTACTTAAATCTAGTACTGAGCTTCATGTTTTGGTGAAAAGGTGAGATTCATAGTGGTTAACTCTAACAAGGAGAACACAATTTTGTTAGCTGTTTCAAAATGGAATTGAGAATGAAAACTTTTCTCTTTCAAAATCATGTAAGGGAGCTGATAAAATCTCACTATTCACAATAAAACAGGCTGAGTATCTCTAGCTAGAAATGCTCTAAATCCTAAACTTCCTGACAGCGTAACACAGAGATGTAGATTTTAGAGACTTCTGAATTTGGGATGTTTAGATTAGAGATGTTCAATCAGTAAAATCTACACCAATATTCCAAAATACAAAACTCTCAGAAATCTGAAATACTTGTGATCATTTTTAGATAAGAGAGTCAACCTGTATACATTAATATTAGTGAAATGGATAAATTAAAAAATTACTTAGAGGTTGGTAGTTCATGGCAAACCAAGTACTGTTTTAGCTTTCTTTTGTGAACAGATTATCATTTATGTACATATTAAAAAGGGATGCTGGTAAGACTACCTGCTTTCTTGATATCTACATTTGGTCTATCTTGTTGAAACCATTATCTTGCTCACGAACCCCATCCTTTTCTCACAGAAACTCAGAATTATTACTCTTAATCTATTCTATTCTGATTAATGGTCAGTGTTTCTCAACCTTTCAAAATATAAGATAACTTAAGACATCCAAAATCTCATCTCTGCTGGGCTTGGTGGCTCAAGCCTGTAATACCAGCATTCAGGAGGCAGAGGCAGGAGGATTGCTGAGTTCAAGGCTTGCCTGAGGTACATAGTAAGCTCAGGGCCAGCCTAAACTACGAAGAGATACCCTGTCTCAGAATAAATGAATAACTAAAATAAAATAAAATCTCTGATCCCATTTCTAGTTGAGAATCACGGGCACAAACAATTCTATAATGTGAACATGGTTTAAAAACTTCATTCACTTTTTAAAAAAATCTTCCCTCGATTTTTAAACTTAGAACTTTACATCCATTCTTGACAGTCAGCTCTTTTTTTACTATTAAGGCACTTCATATTTGAAACAAACTGATGTTCTTCATCCAGAGTGTTCTAGAGCACTATTTGGTATTACTTCAACTCTCTATAGACGGAAAATTATCATTCCTAACTGCTTTATGTTAGAATAAAGGGAAAATGATAACAAATGTATAGTTTTAATGGCACAGATGCAAAAATGAACAGCCATTCTCCATACTGACCTTACTAGAGGGCAAAAGGCAAAAATGTGCTTAAAAGCACTCTATTATTTCTCCTTTAATGAGTTACTGAATACTTCTATAATACTTTTTCTCATACTGACTTTGAGTCATCAAGACTCATATATTACTATGAGAGGCTGAGGCAGAGAGATCAAAGATTTGAGTTCAATCTGACAATTTTGCAAGACCCTGTTGCAAAATAAAATAGAAAAGGATGAGGATACAGCCCAGTGTGAAGATGCTAGGTTTATTCCCTAGGGAGAAAAGAAAAAGGCATGCATTAAAACATATCAGGAAAAGGTCACAGTTACAGTGAAAAAAATCTATTTAGGAATATATATAGGGTATGGTCTCAACTTTGAGTAGCTAGTGTCGATATAAAGCAGAAGTGAAAATGTATAGAAACAACCATTTTCTGCTTCTCGTGCTCAGAGCCAAGCCAGTCTTTTCACTAGTCGATGCCCAATATGGGGGGAGGGGAGTGCACACTGCAGCTTGCTAGCTTAAAAGGAAATTCATCTCAAACTGCAAAGTCCTGTAAGTTTTAAGGTAACCATAAACATTAGTGTTTCTCTAGATATATGGGAAGTAAGAAATCTTACATAATGTTCTGGGGTAATACATTCTATTAGATTGGCATACCTATTAGAAAATTTTACCCTTCATATGTCCAGGTATGTGGTATCATACCTGCATATGTAAGTATCGCATTTGTATTTTTAGACATTGTAAATATATACCTCACAATCTGTTTCCATGAAAGTCCCTAACTTTCCTGGCTTCTAAATATCTGACTCATTATCCATCCTGGATTTAACTGTCTTCCTCAAATGAATCCATGTACCTTATCTTAGACTATGTGTCACCATCCTTGGAATGCTGTTTTGAAGATCCTAAGGTATTCTGAGTATGAAAAACATACTGTGGATACTTTCGCAGATTTTACACTCATATATAATTTAAAAGTTCTGGACACTGTGAGCCCAAAGAAATACTCTTTTTTCTTGAGACAGGGTCACGCTTTGTAGTTCAGGCTGGCCCTAAACTCACTATGTAGCCCAGGCAAGCCTCGAACTCAAAGTAATCCTACCGCCTCTGCTTCCCGAGTGCTGGGATTACAGGCATGAGCCACCATGCCCGGCATTCCAAAGAAGTATTCTTGAGTGTATGTACATTTTTTTAGAAGTATTTGCTAATTTTGTATTGTTTCATTATAACCTTAAAAATATTTAATAGAAACACATTCAGTATTTTGTGTATGATCACTGCTGAATGGATATGAACAAGTGATTTTTGTGCTTGTATCTGTCTTTGTTTTTCACCTTTTATCTTATACTGGAGTGTTTCTCAAACTGAACTAAGATGATATTGTTCTTGGGAGGCCATGAATTTTTCAATTACTGGCCTAAATCAAGTTTTCATGCTTTATCAAACATTATTCGAAAGTCAAAATGAATATATTTTCTGGCATTTTTCATCTACTAGGTAGGTCTTCATTACAAGTTTTAACATGTACTTCACCAAAGTGTTTTTGTTTGTTTTTTAAAGGACAAGTCTGAGACAAGATGAGGGGTTGAAAGGAAATGAGGACCCTATTTCAAATCTTTCTGGGTATAATGATTTTGGCTTTGTATAAACAATCCACTACTTTAAAGACAAGGTTCCAGTCCAGCAAAGTGATGTTACCACTCCAGAAAGATAAACATCCTGAAAACACAACTCTTGCAGCTATAGGTAAACTGACAGACCGTAAAAATGTATGGAGCAGGGAGGTAAGGGGACAGGGAATATAGAACAAATGGACATGATGATAATGAAAAATAGATTAAAAATTTAAACTTCTGACACCTAAACAGCTAAAATTAACAGTTCTTCCTTTAGCAGTCAAACTAAATTTTTTAAACACCTTAGGTCTGAATTCTTTTCTCACCTTTAGAATTGTTAATCCTAAAATTAAGTCCTTGGATCTTAATAACAATTTTACCCACTCTAAAGCTTTCATTATGTTTGCAAACACTTCATGCACTATAAAAAAGAACAGCTGGGCCTGGATGTAGTTCAGTAGCTGAATACATATAAAAAACTAGGTTCAATCTTCAGTAATGCCCCCACTTATCCCTGGAATGAGAAGAATGCTGATTAAAGATCAAAGCTTTTAGGGAACTCCTGTAGAACATGTCTCTATTAACTATCAATACTTTTGTAAGTTGGTCATATTAAGATACCAGGATCTGGTCAAAAAGGATGTTGATGCTTTAGAGAGGTAACGGAAAAAAAAATGGCATCTCATTATATATATCTACATCTATCTATCTATCTATCTATCTATCTATCTATCTATCTATCTATCTATCTATCTATCTATCTACCTACCTACCTACCTACCTACCTACCTACCTACCTACCCTTATTATGAACTTTGAGGTTAACATCTCACAATTGTACCTGACATGGTGGAGCATGCCTATAATCCCAACATTTGGGGAGGCTGAGGCAGGAGGATTTTAAGTTTGAACCCAGGCTGGGTAATTTGCAGACCTAGTGAGACCCTGTTTCAAACTACAAAAGGGGGGCTAGAGGCTAGAGTATAGCTTATGTGAAGGAATGGTTCAATTCCTAATACTGAAAAAATATTACACATTGGTGATCTAAGTTCCAGAAGACATTTATACATGTGTAAAATGGTATTTTAGAATGTGTATTTTATACTTATGTATGGCTGTACCATATTGAGATGATTATAGTGAACTATTTAAGTTACATTTTAGATCAATATAATTTTGTATTGACAATACAGTAACGTATACAACACATATGCATTTTCTACCAAAAAGTCAAGTTAAATCTAGAATTTACCTGAAATGTATAACAAGCTATAAATATCTGACTTCACTCAAACTGAGAAGATAGATTATTTTATATGGTATACATCATTAAAGAAAAAAAAACCACCCATGGTCAAATGCAATTAAAGTGCCCATTAATAGTGCCTAATTGAACTTTTTGGCAAAATTTTTTTTGAGTAATGTTTAGTACTAGAATTTCCACTTAGTTAAATAATATGAACTATGTCTTGGAATTGTCTGAAAAAAAGATTTGATCAGGGCCGGTGATTTAGCTCAGTGTTTCCGGCGCCTGCCTCGCAAGCGCAAGGTCCTGAGTTCGAACCCGTTAACCACATACAATAATGGGCGTGGTGACTCACACCCACCAGCAATCAATACCACATACCAAGGTGCCGGGCATGGTGGCTCACACCTGTAATCCCAGCACTCGGGAGGCAGAGACAGGAGGATTGCTGAGTTTGAGGTTTGCCTGGGCTACATAGTGAGCTCAGGGCCAGCCTAAACTACAAAGCAAGACCCTGTCTCAAAAAAAAAAAAAAAAAAGATTTGATCTAATATTTGTCAACTTCCTATAGTCTTTAGATTTCTAAGAAGCCTGGGACCTCAAGTCCTATAAAGTCTCTGTCCATTTCAGTTTCTAAAGCTCATTAAATTTTACAGATGAAATTTATGTCATTCTCCTTACCTAAGTTTGGTTAGGAGAAAATTACTCATTTAGAGAAATGATATGCCAACTTCTAGTCATTCAAACAAATCAAATTTCCTATACAACCTTTAAACAGATAAATGCTTATATCAACTTGAAAAATAGGCAGTTAAGACTGAATTTTTCTGTGACTAAATTTCAAGCTAAAAAAATTTTAAATCACTTTAAAGAAGTTTAATAATTTCACATCCTAAATAAATGGACTATCCAGGAAATAATTTAAATATGCATATTAAAAAACATGCTTTATAGAAAGACTATCAACAGTATTAAATCAAATCACATTTATTTTCCTTTCTCTGGATACTATGCAATTATTTATAAAATATGTATTATAAGAATATTTAATTATATATATATATATATTTTTTTTTTTTTTGCTGTACTAGGGATTGAATTCATGATGTTGAGCTTGCAGAGCAAGTAGTGGCACCAATGAACAAAATCCCTGGCCCTAATTGTACATATTTGTATATATGTGATAAAGACTATCCACAGCAGGGAAAAAAATCAAAACTGTAGTTTTGATTTTCTACATATTGTACATTTTAGCTGCTTCTTTCTTTGCTTTGTTTTTCTGGTTCTGAGGATCAAATTCAGGGCCTTGCGCTTGTCACTAAATTAAATATTTGGCTGATTTTGCATATTTTAAAAATAGCAATTTCAACAGAATCTCTTGAGCAGCATCTCATGAAAAAAGACTCATCTTGACTAGTGAGTCAAACTATCAGACAATTACTACCATGTACAGGGACTGCCTCAAAAACATTTTTCTGAAAGCTTCCAATGGTATTGTTAAGGAACAATGTTTATATTTTAGCAAAATTAACATACAACATTAACATACAAAAATCTTTAATGAAACAGAAAAAAACCCAGAGAGCAACATATAGTATTATGACAATCCAGGGCCAGCCTGTAAGCAGGCTGCTCCCAGGGAACCCTGCATTCTGCCTACACTAACCATACACCAGAGACTCAAATTCCAATTCACACCAGTGGTTTTATAGATACCAGGTAGGACATTTTGGTTAAAATATCAATCATGGTAGCAGTTTTGTTTTTTAGATTAAAATTACCCTCCTTATTGAGATTAGGAAAATAATGACAATAAAGGAGGAAAGAATAGTAGGACATATTCTTAAAACAGTGAAAGCTTACCTGATATGCCATTCTTGCTGGTGTTCAATAAAGCTACAGATGCTGCAGAAACTCTTTTATTGTTCACAGTCTGCCCTGGTTTTCTTGAGGTACATTCTTCACTATCACTGTCTTGTAAATTTAGTAGCCTTGGCTGGAAACACTGTAGTCGACATGATCTGATATTGCTTAATATTTCAGAAAGGGACAGTCTATTTTCACAAGGTTTACTGGAAGCATTGGTCCGAGAGATATCAGAAGAAAAGTCTATAGTTTGGGAAGGGCTTTTCAGCATTTCAGGATCTATCTGTTTTAGAACTGGGTCATGTTCTGTGGATATTCGGTCCATTATGACTCTGAAAAGCAACATAAAACCAAATATTAATTTTAAGAGCTTAAGAGTTTATCTATTTTCTCTTCAGGTTTATAAACAAAAACAAAGAGCTTACCTTCCACCTCTGCCAATTCGCCTCCTTGCAAATCCTATACATCTTCTTGGGACTGTAAGTGTTGTAAGGCAATGCCTGTATCTCAACTTATCCAAACTTGCCAAATCTGAATTTTCACATGTGTGGTTAGCTTGGTCCAAACGAGGCTGCAAAGAGAGAAAAACTTAAGTTAATCTGAAATGAAGAAAAGCTGGATCATGATAAAAATAAAGTAACTACAGCATTAGTAGATTAAAAGTCTAGACAAAAAAACTAAAATTAGGGCTGAAATGATATCTACCAGGTTAAAATTTGTAAAACTCCAACAAAAATTTGCACAAATTACCTAAACTGAATTTAGTTGATGAATACATTTAGCATTGTATTTTTTTCTCTTAAAATTATGTAGTACATAATGATAACATTTATCATGAGGAGTTAGTACATGTACATAATATATTCCAATTCTTTTTTTTGGTCTATTCCTCCCCTCCCTCCATACTTCTTCTAGCTTCTGATCCCTTCCCATTTGCAAGAGTTCTATTTTCAGTTTCTTCCCTTCAATTCTTGCTTTTTGTTGTTTCATTCCTCTTTACTCTCATCTCTCTCTTTCCCCACATCTCTTATTTCTCCATACATTTGAAAAAGATCTCCCTATTTTCTATGTCTTTTAGGGCTGGGGGGTGTAGCTCAGTGGTGCCGTGCGAGCCTCGCCAAGCACAGGGTCCTCAGTTTGATGCCTGGTACCACAAATGAACTAAACAAAAAACAAACAACTTATCTTTTATTTTGTCCCTCCATATATACATAAGTATATAAATATAAATAAATATGCCTAAGTATACCTATTTTACTATCTATAAATAGAGCTATTAAATTAGTAATTTTGGGGCTTTCTACTATGGCAAAACAGAGTGAATTCTTTTGGGGAGAACTTACTTTAAACATGTGTGGGTCAAGCTGAAGCTTTATTATTGACAAACACAAAGAACATTTCTATGCTTTCCTGTTACATTTTTTGGCTTTTTTTGGAGACAGGGTCTTGCTTTGTAGTTCAGGCTGGCCCTGAGCTCACTATGGTGCCCAGGCAAGCTGCCGCGAACTCAGCAATCCTCCTGTCTCTGCCTCCCGAGTGCTGGGATTACAGGCGTGAGCCACCACGCCCAGCATTATATGTGGTAACCGGGGACTGAACTCAGGTCCTTACGCTTGCGAGGCAGGCGCCGGAACCACTGAGCTAACCCTCCGGCCCTCCTGTTACATTTAACATTCTATTTTTGTGTCTTGCCACCTTAGTCCTCTTTCATTTTAATTTCCACTTCTCTCAGCAACATAAATTCCCATCTCTCTTATATTAAGTGTAGTGCACATACTCTGAAAAAGTTACCGATGTAAAATTTCAATAAATAGCAGCCATCAAAGGTTCTAGAACCAATTTGGAGACTCTGGGTCTAATTTTCACAACTGCTAAAGCTATAATTAAAGCTCAAAATGAATTTTATTTCTAAAGCAGAAGGAATTATCAATTTCCAAGTAAGGGATTTTAATATACTTTGAGAGAACTCAGTATCTTTTAGCATCTTTTACTGGTATCCTCACAGGTAATATTAAAACATGCTCCATTTTTAGATGAAGGTTGACATGATCTGTTACCTCTAGTCCACAAAAAAAAAATAAAGTTCTTACAGCATAATACTGGCATCCTGCCCGCCTTCTGAAAGCACAGGGACCATCAGGATCATTTTCTTCTTCAGGTTCTGACACTGGAGATGGAACCTGGACAAAAGAAGCATTATGTTTAGGAGTTATCACAAGACAAGGCATGAAGGTCTGTAATGATCTAAAATTAAAATTTAATTATAAATATCAAATTACTTCTTTATTACATCTAGTAGGCAGTAAATTCCTCCATTTAATAACTAGCAAATATATTTTAGGGTTAAAAATACTTATTTCTAATGGTTTAGTTCTTGTAGGTAAGTATATGTGGTGTTGCGTAATTGCTTCTGTACATGGAAGTGTTAAGATAGATAAAAAGAATGTGGCTTTTATATATCCCATTGTACTAACAATGTATAAGCACTTGATGATGGCAGTTATGTTTCACCCACTGCTAGATGTGTTTTCTATTCAATAACTTTTCTCTTTAAAAATCAAGTAAAAAGACTGATAGGCAACAAAACAAAACAAAACAAAACAAAAAGAAAGAAGAGAAAAGAAAAAAAAAAAGCCCAATCCCTATAGATTTTACTCAAAAGACTGTCTTGGGACCAGGGATTTAGCTCAGTGGTTCTGGCTCCTGGCTCTCAAGTTCAAAGTACTGAGTTCTCCATCTCTTTTTAGAGAAACTATTCTTTAAAGGAAAACATAAGAATTAAGATATATCATGAACAGGTATAAATTCTCAATGAGGAATATGACCATAATATACTACTAAAATGTACTTATAAACTCAATTTATTAAAAACAAATAACCAGAAAATTAGAAAGGCACATGCTAAAGGTGAGCAGATCAGTTGCAGACAGAAATGATAAACCAACAAAATGAAAAATGATAAACCTACAGCAAAATGAAAAACTTCATATAACTCACATTAAAAGTATTCCAACTAGGCCAGGTAATATAAAGCCAAATATCCCTGTATAATCTGGGGAAGGATCCTTAAAATATCACTGATGACTATAACACATTTTATGAACGTCACAACCGATAAAATGACATGCATATAACTATGACATCAGAGAAATGTTTTAGCTAAAATTCTACCCAAAATGGTTTTAAAATCAAACAAAAAAGTTGTGATTCTTAAGTTTCACTTGTTTTTCAATTTCATTTTGCAGTACATCTCTTTTTCTGATAAACATTGGCTAAACCATATTTACTTGCGCATTTTTGAACCTCACAAATTCCTCTCTTTGTATTTTGAGGAAAAATACTTTCTCCACATTATTTCCAATGCACCAAATATAATATATATATATTTATATTATATATAATACTTATATATTAATATATTATATATAATACTTATATATTAATATATATTATATATTTATATAAATATATTTATGATTATCTAAATAATCTTTTGAGAAAATTCTGAATATAGAAAAGCTACATTCTAAATGGCTTCTTCAGTGAAGAATTATGCCCAACCACAGGTAAATACTTTTTAGCTTTTTAGCAATGTGAAGATACTATTAAAAACTGAGACAGTTAAAATCTAGCATAAGGACTTAGAAAAATCTCCAAGTTTCAAAAATGCAATTTTCATGTGGGGCTGGAGACTACCTAGGTAAACACAAATTTAAAGCAGAAATGAGTATCTCTTACTATATGACAAATATATGACTTGTTATGCTGTGAGCCCTCCTCTCAAGCTGGATGGACCAAATTGAAAAGGGAAAACTGACTATCACAAGTCAGAGTATCTGGGATCATGCTTAATATAAAACAAAACTTTCTAGGCTTTCATTAATACTATCAATATAATACCATTCTACACATACTCATCTAACCATGTCATTTTCTTAAATGTTTATGTAATGTCCCAGAATGAATAATAGCTAGAGGACATTTGGTTGATATTGCTGGTATTATTTCTTTTACTCTCTCTTCTGTGTTTTGAGCTCCAGCAACACTAAACCATGAGGAGTTCCAGTAACTACTTTCTCTATATACAGCATTTTTCTGTATTATCTTATCTGAAAAACCAGTTATTTGTTAAGGGGACCGTATCTCTCAATTCTTCAAAAAGTCACATGATTATCACTCCATGGTAATTGAAAGACTGCCTGAGTCTAACTGGATGACTCCCCTGACAGAAAGTAATGATTGGTATTCTTAAATAATTCTATAAAACTAAACATATTTGTTAAAATGCACATGAATGCCAAAATGTTATCTGGGGTGGAAAAACTAAGAGCAAAAATACAATAATTCAATCAAGGGACGTATTTTCTATAAACTAAATGGTTGCAGCATAAAAGGTTTTGTAAAGAGTCTTGTCTGTAACCATATTTTTAATGCTGATTTTTAAAAAGTCACCTTTAAAGTAAATAAGTAAAAATATTAAAATACAATAAATGTGTCAATAAATTCAAGGTATTTGCTATTGTATGCTCTTTAGAAGTTTTTATATAACAGAAAAAAAACAAAGAAAAACAGAAATAGAGGATAATGCTAGACCAGATGCCAAACAATATTACTTTTTTCAAATAGATCCTTTGAGATGTAAAATAAAAAGTTTTAAATATAATACTCATGAAAATAAAATTTAAATGTTATGTATTTATTTTTTCAGATAAGGCCTCACTATATAGTCCCAGATGGCCCTGGACTCAACATATATTCTTTTTTCTTTTGGAAATACAGTCTTGCTTTGTAGCCCAGGCTGGCCATGAACTCACAGCAATCCTCCTGCCTCTGCCTCCTGAATACTGGAATTATAGGCGTGAGGCACTATACCCCGCTCTGTGGTACTGGTACTGATTGCTGGTGGGCATGAGTCACCATGTCCTGTACTGTGGTATGTGGTTACTGGGATCTAACTAGGAACCTTGTGCTTGCTAGGCAGCCCTGGAACCACTGAGCTAAATCTCTGCTCCTCAACATATATTTCTTAACTCATGATCCTCCTGCTTCAGCCTTCTGAATACTGAGGATTACAGGTGTGCATATCACATGTGGCAAAATTAAAAAATTTAAATTCCAAATATCTTTCTATAAAATGGTTGCAATATTCACTATTTCCACAAGTTATAACTTTAATCAATTACACATCTTTAGAATCAAATAGCTACTACTAGAAAATTAGCAAAATTTATATTAAATGTTATAAAATAGAATGTTGGCAGAAAATGGTAAAAAGGTCATTCTTGATGAATATGTACAATTATGTTTAAATGTCTTAGTATCATTAATCATAATTAAAAATCCCACTTTTGTAAAAGGAGCAAACTGAAAAGCAGGTACATGTTCTAGATCAGAATAAACTCTATCCAATGGATGAAAAATAGGAAGAAAATATTGCTTTTGTGACTATATAGTCACACTCATACACATGCACACACAAAAACACAGATAGGAAATGTTTAGGTGAATAAAGCAAGAATCAGATCTCTAAGATGTCACTTTTATTTTAAAAGTACGGCAATATTAGAGGAGGACATGTCTTTAAAATAGTTTTAAAACAAGCACCTGTGGAAATTCATCTTCATCTGAGCTGTGAAAGTCATATTGCTTAATGTCACTCTTATTGATCACAGGCAATGTCTCAGGAGTGGGCTGCTGAGATGTTAGCAAAGCCTCTGCTTTAGGCTTCTTTGGGTACTTCTTCTTTTGACGAACCACATCAGAAGCCTCTTCTTTCAAAGACAAATGATGAGAGTGCTGTTTACATGACGATTTTTCCCCCAAAAGGAAGAAATGAAAATCATTTTAGAAATCACGAAAAACTATACTGCTCTCTGAAAAATACACATTTTTATCCTGGAGGTAATTTTATATTTTTAGTATGCAAAAATTATTTTGTGATCATAAATTGAAATGTTTAGGTTTATTTTCTGCAAGTTATAATGAAGAGTAATTATGGTATTTTAGTTTGCTTTTTACATTGTTACTAATAAACAGTGATTTAAAAAACTGCTCTATTAATTCAGTGTTTAAAAGGTATTTAAATTCAATTCTTAAATTCTCTATATTGATGAAAAAATATAACTTGTTTTAAGAAATAGTGAATTAGATCATGAATCCATCATTTCATTTCTAATATTATTTCTAATTTTTAATACTTGTGGTCAATAATTGAGGAAACTAAGTTTATTAGCTAGAGAAAAACCCTTCACTTTTAAGAATAGATAATTATTGTCTGAACTGAATAGTAATAAAATGGTTGTCAAGTATGCAAGTTTTGTGGAAGTATCTGAGAGGTGATCTGGCCAAGGGACCAACTGACCAAAGAAGGTTCTAGCCCCCAACTGTCTTCCACAGAGCAGCTCTATTTCTATTTAAAAATACTTCTTTTTAATAGAATGGGATTTTTCACTTTTTAAAAAAAGTTAGAAATAACTGTTCTGAGCACAAGAGGATCAACAATATGACAGTATGAAGTTATTAAACAAGTTATAAATTTCTTCTGGTAGTCCTAATGATAAAAGACTGAGATAGTACAGGGCCTGGCTGAGGGGCTGGGAATGTAACTCATTGTGAGGGCCTAGCTTCAATGCCCAATACTGCAAAATCCAAAACTCCAACTACATAGTTTAAAGTAAAAATTTTATAAAATGAAAACATTGCTTAGGTGGAAAATTCTATTTAGTCAGATATAAATTTTCACATAATGGGTGTAAGTGTTCAACAAAAAGAACACTTAACTTCTTAGACACTCCCCAAATCTAATGGGGAGTGTGACAAAGAAATTATAGTTAACTATGTATAATGGGGTAAGACAATAATGGAGGCAACCATATCACTAAAATTAGTACTTTGATAGGCTAAAAATTTATTCCTATAGAAAAGATAAAAACTAAGCTTCAATATATAATGAAGGCTGATTCTATCAGTAATTGTAAGTTAAGGTTTTCACATTCTTCTTTTGTATTAATCACATATGTAGGAAATACACTGGCTAATGTAGAATGGATTGTAAAAAATAACTTACAAAATGACATCTGTTGCACTGATTTTGTTTTTGGTATTACTATGAATGTGTTTTAAAGGGAATCAGGTTAAGTGGGCTGGATGCCTGTGATTAATAAGAACCCGGTTTTTTTAATTGATTTGAGTAAAATCAAGGAGTCTTCCCGTTCCACATTATTCCTTTGCCTTTAAGTATAAATCCATGAAAAACAAAAACTGTACATTTTAAAAGATGAATTTCCCATGAACATTCTAAGGCACCTTTATATTCTTGCTAGAGTAAGGTACTATTGTCTAGATGCTTCAAGTCAGTGTCTGTTTCTTACATCTAAACTCCTTAAAATTAAAGGCTTTATTAATTTTTATATTTCCCAATTAAATACTCTAATGTACCAAAATACAATTATTTAATCTAAGAATAAATAACCATTGAGTCTCACTCTTTTATTAGGAAAAAAAGGTGATCTAAAAAGTAGAAGAATTTCTTAAATTATTCAAGGTAGGTAACAGATGAATGCTGGTTCTTGGCAATGGTGATGCCTTAATAACTAAGAATAATAATGATAACTAAGAAAACTTAATAGTCTTAAAGCCTTAAAGTTTAGGTTTTTTTTTTTTTTTTTAAGACAGGGTCTTGCCCTGTAGTTCAGGCTGGCCCTGAGCTCACTATGTACCTCAGTCAAGCCTCGAGCCCAGCAATTCTCCTGCCTCTCCCTCTCAAGTGCTGGGATTACAGGCTTGAGCCACCAAGCCTAGCACTGTGATATATGGTACTGATTGCCAGAGGGCATAAACCACCATGCCCAGTACTGTACGTGGCCACTGGAGATCGAAGCAGAGATTTTGTGCTTGCTAGGCAGGTGCTAGAACCACTGAGCTAAATCTCTGGCCCAAGGTTTAGGTTTTGATGCCTGCCACTATCCTGCAGGGTTTGCTAAGACTAACAATAACTGTACTTGAATTACGTTCATTCTCTAGGGAAGCATATAGTATACTGGAAAGCAATAATACGCTTTGGTACCTGAACTCAAACTTTAAATCTGCCATTTATTAGCTATGACACAGAAGTCATACCATGATTAACCCTACTTCAAAGGGTTATTATGAGGATTAAGGGTTAACATATAAAAATTCATAGCAACATGCTTATCACATCAAATCAAATTGAAGTTAGTTACTTTCTTAACCATCCTGTATTAAGAGTGAAATCTCTGTTCAATGTATCATACATGCTCCTTCTCAGAGAATATTCACCTTAGTTTTACATTCTTGAACTTTGTGATGATTTCCGTTATGAAGAGTTGCTGGAGTGGTATATAATTCCTTTTCTGATCTATTAATTTTAACCTCATTAAGTATTTCACCTCCATAGTCTCCCAAATGGTATCTTGAAAAGGCAATACAAGAAAATGTTAAGGATAAAGGAAAAAAAAAACCAATTATATTACAATTAATCAAGCCATGAAAAATGCAGCTAAAAGAGTATTTTTAAAGAAACAAAGCAGCTCATATTTGGAATTCAATAAACAAAAAAAGCCTAAGGTACACAGAAAATGAACTGTTTATATTATGCACTGGGAAGAGTTGTTCACAATTCTTACTTTGGCAGTCACAAAATTCCTCTAGGTTCATGTTAATCTATGCAGAAAAATACACCAAATAGAATTCAAACAAAAAGTTCTGTCTTCCTAGAGAAAGTAAAATCAAATACTCATTTCCTTTAAATTTTAAACTGATAAGAACAGATACTACACTTGATCTTAGCCAAAAGGCCGAGAAGCGATTCCTTTAAATTTTAATAGAAATTTTAAGTCAAGCATGGTGGTGCATGCCTGTAATCCCAGCACTTGGGAGGTTGAGACAAGATCTCTGACTTTTGAGTCCAGTCTGGACTACACAGTGAGTTTGAGGACAGCTTGAAGACCCTGTTCTCAACCACCCCACTACCAAAAAAATCCAAAAGGAATAAAAAGCAGAAAGAAATGTTAATACAGAGAGCTAGATAACATGATTTTAAGATTATTTTCTAAATAAATTCAATGATCCTGCAAAAATACTGTAATTAAAAGATATATTTTACATAACAAAATTCTTCCAAATTGGTAATTCAAATCAATATCAATCTAATAAAAAAACCTAGTAACTGCAAGTATTTTTTGATAAAAAGGAAATTTTGTTAGAGAATAAATAAACTTTTATAAAGTTTAGATTTTCTCACCCCCCCAATTTATTTTAGTCAGTTTTCCCATTATTTTGCTAAAGCTGGTACTAAGTATTAACAGCAATTTTACCTTTTTTCCACAACTTCTAGGGTTAAGTGCAGCAATTCTCGTTTTGTTTTCTCTCTTCTCTTAATCATTTCCAAAATTGTTATGGCTCTACTAAACTCTCGTCTCAGTTTCAACATCTTTTCATAAGAGGCTTCATCATTCTTACGATTCTATTAAAAACAATAAAAATTTTAGAAGAATTAACTCAATTATCCACATTTCCCAGCTTTACTCAACAAAACTTACCATATTCCAATTTTCAAAATAAAATGTTTAAAAATCATCCAGCCCACAGTCTCAGTCACTCATGAGGCTGAGGCAGGAGAATCCTAAATTTGAAACCAATCTGAGTAACACAGTGTAGTGAGACCCTACCACTATAATATAACTGTGAAAATCATCTCTTTAACTCTGAAAATAGTAAGTACAGGCATATATCTCTCAATCCATACTCAGAGAAAATTGTTACTAGCTGTTGAAAAGATAAAATAGCAAAGAAAGAATAATTTCAATGTCAATTTTTTTTTTTTTTTAGACAGGGTCTCACTTTGTAGTTCAGGCTGGGCCTGAGTTCAATATGTAGCCCAGGCAACCCTGGAACTCAGCAATTCTCCTGCCTCTGCCTCCCCAGTGCTGGGATGACAGGTGTGAGCCACCACGCCCAGTATTGTGGTATGTGGTAGTGATTGCTGGTAGAAGTGAGTCACCATGCCCAATACTGTTGTACATGGTTACCAGGATTTAACCTGGGACCTTGCGCTAGCTAGGCAGGTCCTGGGTGCCGGAACCACTAAGCTCAATCTCCAGCCCCCAATGTCAATCATTTCAAGAATATTCATGGGAAATAAAACTTGGTTCATCAAAAATTCTCATTTTATAATTATTATTTTTATTGCTGTAAGGTTCTAAGGATAGAAGGTCTGCTTACATAAAAGTACTTACACATAGTCAAAACAAGTTTTTACCTATTGTAAATAGGCTAGAATATTCACCACATTACAATGTGAATTTGAACAACGATAATCAAAGTTTTAATTCAGAAACTCAGAAAATGCAAAAGTAGTATACCAAATATCTCAAGAAACCATGGGATTACCAGTTTAATGACTCATTACAAAACCAGAAAAAATTTAGCAGAAATTCTAAATTTCAGAATATAGTGAATCAGTTCTTGCTTTTAAGACATAACTTCACCAAATTACAGAGAACTCAGCTGTAATTAGCTGAATCTGTTTGCATATAAAAATTACTATTAGCTACATGTAATATAATTTCAGCATGCAGGGAGGCTGAGGCAGGAGAATTGTAAATTCTAGTCCCAACTGGGAAACTTAGTTAAACCCTGTCTAGGAATAAAATAAGAAGGGCTGAGGATGTATGTAAGGAATCAAGAGCTCCTATGTTCAGTCCCAAGTACTGCCAAACCAACCATCAACCAACCAATAAACAAAACCAAAAACAACTTATTAATGGAAACTATTTTGTTAACTCAAATATCTACAGTATTTACTGCCAGGTATGGTAGCATGTGCCTATAATCTCAGCACTTTTGGGGCTGAAACAGGGGATCTCAAGTTCAAACTCAGACTGGGAGATGTAAGATCTTTCAAAATAAAAAAATAAGAAAAGAGCTAGTTCTATCCCTCAGTATGAAGGTCAAGGTTC
This sequence comes from Thryonomys swinderianus, assembly GCA_004025085.1. Lineage (NCBI taxonomy): Eukaryota > Metazoa > Chordata > Mammalia > Rodentia > Thryonomyidae > Thryonomys > Thryonomys swinderianus. Next base: position 22,596 of record PVIC010026041.1, read on the forward strand.
AATCTCTGTGCCACACAGTACTACAAACAAAATAAAATCAAACCAAACCATTACCCATTAATCTTTGTCTACACAGATCTGTACCTAAATAATGTTCTATCCTTGTTAATAATTCAATATACAGTAGATGACACTAAAATTTAAAGATACTAGGAGTTTCACAAAGGAAGATTATAAAAGAGAAAATAAAGTGAAATAAATAGGTCACAGTTGCATAAATACCGTATCTTTTCTCCGGTATGAGAATCTGAAGATGTAAATGGGTTTTAAAATGTGTGACAGACACTGTGAAACAGAAAATATTCAAAGGGAAAAGGGCAGGGCTAAGTAATGAGGGGCAAGAAAAAATATGATGATGTTAAAAAAAGCATATGTAGCCGGGCATGGTGGCTCACACCTGTAATCCCGGCACTCGGGAGGCAGAGACAGGAAGACTGCTGAGTTCCAGGCTTGCCTGGGCTACATAGTGAGCTCAGTGCCAGCCTGAACTACAAAGCGAGACCCTGTCTCAAAAAAAAAAAAAGAAAAAAAGAGAGAAAATAAAAATTGAGGTAAAGTCAAAGTTTTACTTTTTCTTTTGTGAATGGTTTCTTACATCTGAAAATTCATTATTGTTAAGTAGCCCAAGTCTCATTATATTGTGTAAAGAATATTTAAAAATGCTAAATCGGGGGGAGGAGGTGTGGGTGGGTAGGGATATGGGTAAAAATGAGAATTAATTTGTGTCATATGCTGGTACAAATTCCCCAATGTTATATGTGATTTTGAGATGTATATAAATTGTACCAATAAAGAATTCAATTAAAGGGGCTGGAGGGTTAGCTCAGTGGTTCTGGAGCCTGCCTCGTAAGTGCAAGGTCCTGAGTTCGAGCCCCGGTAACCACATATAATGCTGGGTGTGGTGACTCACGCCCACCAGCAATCAATACCACATACCACAGTGCCGGGCGTGGTGGCTCACGCCTGTAATCCCAGCACTCGGAGGCAGAGACAGGAGGATTGCTGAGTTCGCGGTGGCTTGCCTGGGCACCATAGTGAGCTCAGGGCCAGCCTGAACTACAAAGCGAGACCCTGTCTCAAAAAGCAAAAAAAAAAAAAAAAAAAAAAAGAATTCAATTAAAAAAATGCTAAATCATTTCCTTTACCTAATAAAAAAATTTGTTTCACTTTTTGATACTGTACGACAAAGGGGGTTGAATAGCCAACAATTATCTTCCAACTAAAAAAAAAAATTAACATTATTTACAGCAAACACTAAAGTGCCTATTATGTGGAGGATATAGTATATACTCTCTAACCTCAAAATTAAAAAACAGGCATTTAGCATAAAAACACAAACAGTACTACAAAACTATATGGCACTGGCAGTTAACAGTTAAAGTATATGAGAACCTTTATAAAGATTGGCCCTTCAGTAAATGCTCCTCTTGGACTCTGCTTCTGCCCTGTCTGTGTCACTTTTCGTGGTATGCTAAGATCCAAATAGCAATTTTTCCTTTTCCCAGTCCTGTTCTTTCTACTCCAAAATTTAAAAAAAAAAAGACACCACCACCCCCGTAATTTCCATAAAGTATTATTCAGCATCACTCAAGATTAATATTTTATAATGCTTTATCTCTCTTCATAGGTATTACATATATGTATACATACATAAACATATACAACTTACTAGCAGTATTTTTGAAATTTCTGAGAAAATCTGATATATAATGCCTCTAAGTATTCTGTCTTTTCCACACATTTTATGTAATCAGGTACTACAAAATCTAGAAATAAACTATGATAAAATCTCACTCAATTCTTAGACTTTATTCATTTTTTTGTCAACTGCCCCACTATTGTCCTATATAGTAACATAGTAACTGCTATAAAGGAAATAAGTGGGACAAGAACAATTTTTATTATTAAAATTTATTAACAATACATATTTTTGATTTGGATTCCAGGCCAATAACTGCATTTAGCTTTCTAAATGCTTCTTTAATCACCTATAATTTGGAATAGTTGTTTTTCTCTGGTGATCATGACCCTGACATTCTTGAAGAATAGAGACAATTTATTTTGGGGGATATTCTTCATTTGGAGTTTCCCTGAATTTTTTTTCATGGTTAAATTCAAATTCTATATTTTTGGTACAAATACCAAAGAAATGATACATGACTATCTTGTTTCTCATCAAATTCTCTGCCATTAGTTTAGTATTCAATGATTCTAAATTTTACCTGAAATAATTATTA
>PVIC010026042.1:0-24818 GCA_004025085.1 Thryonomys swinderianus
AATTATGTAAGAGCAAGCCATAGGGAAGCACAGTTTATACAACAAAACTGAAAGTTAGATATAAAAGCCAGAACTTGAATTCAAAAAGGACTTGGTCCAAAACATCAGATCATGGGCTGTCGATTTAGTTCAGTGGTTCCAGAGTCTGCCTGGCAAGCACAGGGTCCTGAGTTCAATCCCTGGTAATCACATACCACAATGCCAGGCGTGGTGGCTCACGCCTGTGGTCCCAGCACTCGGGAGGCAGAGGCAGGAGGATTGCTGTGAGATTAAGGCCAGTCTGTGCTACCCAGTGAGCTCAGGGCCAGCCTGAACTACAAAGTGAGACCCTGTCTCAAAAAAAAAAAAAATCAGATCATTTTGTAGGTAAGGTGAGAAAGCAACAGAAGTTTATTGACAGTTTACCACATGCTAATCACCACTGCTGATTCTGTGACCATACAGAGGCCTCAAAGGCAAGGAGTCTGCATTTGTGCTTAGCATAACTAAACGCATAATGTCAGTAAAAGGCTCTCAAAATTTTTCTATTTAATTAACATGTGTTCAAAAATGATCCAGAGTCACAATTTCATACAAAATATCCAGAGGACATAAGTGCAATGTATTTGTGATAACATACTTACCTCTGCAATTTTTCTTTCTTTTAGTAGTAAAATAGTGTCTGATCCTTTTGTGCAAGGGCCCTTGGCAGAGGTGCTACCTGAACTATTCTGGGCTTGTTAAGGGCATGTGCTCTTTTGCTCATAACAAGAAGGTCTGTTTATGTCGTGCTTCATGCATGGTGTACAGCAAGTCATTTATGAAAAAACAAGACAGAGGAAGAAGGGATGGGAAGGAGAAAGTTCACGAGTTGTGCTGATGCCTGTCATGAGTGCAGTGCAGGACTGACATACACGGAATGTTAAGGCATTGAACACTAAATGGTGCGGTCTGGATTGTTACTGGTGCAGGGACGGAAGGACATCGGTGAGGACTGGCGTGAAGAGAAAGGCTCCAGTGCTTCTTGGAAGTGGGAGTTAAGGCCCGAGGTGTGCTCAAATTTGACAAGGAATAAAGGAGAGAAAAGGGCATTGGGGAATGAAGGAAGCCTGCAAAAATGCAAGACAGTTGGCTGGGCTGAGGGAGGAAGAGGACAAGGAGTGAAGGGATAAAGCCACCAAAGGGCAAATATCAAATTGTCCAGCATCAAGGGCTATTCTGTTTTTCCCTGGACTCCACCTTGCCCCGGAAGTTGTTTTAGATAGATGTGGCAACTGTATAGAAGTATGGAGGAATTGGTGCCAGCAGGTGAGTACCTTTGCCTTTTAAGGAGTTGAAAACAGGAAGAAAATGGATACATTTGACACCAAATATCTGGCCACAATCCACAGAAGTGGCCTTCACTTCCATGGTGTTTGTTCTTTTTCTTTTTTTTTAATTGTGAAATAGGTCATTTTATAAACACATTGTGATTACACTCCACACTGAGAATGTGTACCAGTATCAGACACAACTTAATTCTCGTTTTTTTCCCATTATCCTTCAGCTCGTCATAATGTCCTTGAGACACCACTGCTGAGTATTAACTAAAAAAGTTTTGTTAACATCTGTCATATTGAACTAGTACACAGATATCCAAAGCACCTAGTACAACTGATTAGTTAAATGTATTCCATAGCTTCCTGTTAAAATCTTTATAATCTATCTGTAGCCTGACCTTGGCTGGCCAGCCTACCCTGGGAGGGCATGCTGGAGAGGACCTCCTTCGGGGAGATCTGAGAACTCCCTTCCGTGAACACAGAGTGCATGAGGGTATTGGATAGTAGGAGTTAACATGAAGAATCACGGCTGACACAGGTCAGGAGAGGACAGGTTATGTGGCAGTGACAAAAGCCCCTTGAACTTCCATGGCCTAACCCACAGATCTTTGCTCTTCACCCACACTGTGCTGCCTTGATAATCAGAATTGCTCAGGGACCAACTTGAGCTTGATACGTTTCCACAATCCCCAAGGCAGCAATAAACGAGAACCCAGCGAGCTGTATACTGAATTTTAAAGTTTTACGCAAGAGTGACATAGGTCCCTTCTGCTCATGTTTCAATAGCCAAAGTCACGTGCTCATACCCGACTTCAAAGGGGCAGAAAAATGCAACCGTACTGTGTTCTCAGCAAGAGAAGAATATGTTTAGAGACATTCATACTTCTTCCCCTTTTTGTCTTCCTTCTATTTGTTAAAATACATTATATTAAAGGAGAACTCTGTCCCAGGGGCTCATGAGTGGATGAGGACGTGGGCTGCCTCCTGCACACTATTACTGTGAAATTAATGTTTTGGTTTTTTTCTTTTTGTTGTCATTTTTGTTTGTTTTTGTTATCGTGGATTCAACCCGGGGCCTTTGCACTGAGCTATACCCCCCCACCTCTTTTTATGTTTTATTTTGAGACAGTATCTTGCTAAGTTGCTCAGGCAAAGCTTGAACTTGTGACCCTGTTGCCTCAGGCTCCCAGAGTGCTGGGATTACAGGTGTGTGCCATTACAAGCAATTGAAATTACTTAGTACTTTGACAGACAATTCTTCGTTGCATTTTATAGAACTAGACCATAATGTCTGCAAATAAAGTCCAACTCAGACTATCTGTGGTTTGTGGAAAATATTAACTTTAGTAGCAGTAATTGCACCGAGTCACATGTCAATAGCACGTTCCTTTCTATGGAAAGTTGAGACAGTTCACAATTTTCCGCCAAGTATGCAGCAGACTGGAGCTGAAGGCTTGCCTCCGACACGTCGCGCTTGTCTGAGCATGATTCACTTGTTCCTAGTCAGTGGGAGAAGTAGCTTTGTGTTGCTCGCTGTGCATCTTAAACGTCAGCCACTGGCTGAGCATTGGACAATGTGTTATGTTGTCACCTTCCAGCAGGGTCACTTGAGAGCTTCTGTTTTCATTACAGAATGACAAGCATATCTTAGCAGTGTGGAGGAGTTAGTTATCTGATACCACAAAGGTCCTTGGCCTTGACATAGGAAAAGTTTTGCATGGGCTTGCCACCCACTTAGGGCTATGTCTAGTTTTGTTTTATTCTCCTCCTCTTCCTCCTCCTCCACTTCCTCCTCCTCCTCCTCCTTCTTCCCCTTCCCCTTCCCCTTCTCCTTCTTCTTCCTGCTTCCAAAATGATTTCCTGTTTTGTTATTATGCCACTTGCCTGGTTTTAATTTCCTTACTCTGAAATTCCTTAAAATGTTGTTATAAGAAAGGTCATCACTGAAGACTGGGAAGATCACACTATGTACTGTTTTTCAGCACAGCAGAAGTCATATCTGTCCTGTCACAGAAACCCTGGTATGTGAGGTTGGACTTTATACATGGTGTTCATTAAACATTATTGAATAAGTGAGTGAGTCACACAGAAAACACCATGCCTCACCTATGTGGTAGCTCTTTAATTCTTTTTTCTTAATATTTTATTTTTAAAATTTATTCTATCGTAATTGCTCTTATTGGTACATTTTATATACACGTTGTGATGACAGCCGACATTGAGAATTTGTACCAGTACATGACATGACTTAATTCTCATTTTTCCCATTCCCCTGCCCCTCAAATCCCTCACTCCCCATATACATAAGCTTTGTTCCCTTTATTTTTTTTTTTTTGAGACAGGGTCTGGCTTTGTATTTCAGGCTGGCCTTGAGCTCACTGTGTAGCCCAGGCAAGCCTTGAACTCAGCAATCCTCCTGCCTCTGCCTCCCAAGTGCTGGGATTATAGGCCTGAGCCACCACACCTGGCATTTGTGGTATGTGGTACTGATTGCTGGTGGGCGTGAGCCCCCATACCTGCTATTGTTGTATGTCATTAGCTGGGATCAAACCAGGGACATTGTACTTGCCAGGCAAGGTGCTGGAACCACTGAGCTAAATCTCCAGCCTTTTCTTTTTTTCTAATCATCAAATTTTTTTCCTTCCCTTCTTTACTTACTCCTACCTCCCCCCATTTACCCTTTGAATATTTTCTTACTATTTCACAATACCTAGCACATATCTATCTATCTATCTATCTATCTATCTATCTATCTATCTATCTATCTATCTATCTATCTATATGCAGTACCAGGGATGGAACTCAGCCCTTGTACTTATAAGGTAGGCACGGTACCACTTGAGCTAAATCCTCAGCCTCTATTTTTAATGCTGATCAATGGCGAAAAATACCATAAGCTACTGGGCTGGAACAAGAGCTATAAAGACCTTTGCCGTGTTACACTGTTTGTTAGCCCACAGTCTTGTATTAGTGTATTACTCCTATTATATTATTTGCTAGGTTATTTACATTGCCCACCAATCCCTCATTTTACCCAACTTTCCAGTCAAATTGAACTGCTGCTTTCTGTTGAATAGGTATGTTCCATTGCTATGGGTTGAATGAAAAGGATGTGTTGAAGTCCAAGGCTCCAGTACCTCAGAACCTTGATGTTACTTGGAACCAGGATCACTGCATATGTGACTACCTAACGTGAGGTCATACTGGGTTCGGGGAACCCCAAGGAAACAAGATACACAGAGACAACTGTGGCTCTGGAGCAGAGATTAGAGCTGCAAGCCAGAGGAGGCTGAAGACTGCCAGCAAAGCAAGAGCTAGAAGTGAGAGAGGATGGCTTCCTGTGCTGGCCGGGGGGCCACGGCCCTATCCACACCTTAACTCTTTGTTTCTGGCCTCTGGAGCTGTCAGACAATAAATACCTTGTGTTAAGACTTGTGTTTGTGGTTCTTTTGTTACAGCAGCCCTAGAAAACTGCTGTACTCCTCCCGTCTGCTTTGCTTCTTTTATCTTATCCAAGCCCTTGCCCACCCAAGAATCTCAGTGTCATAATACAATGAAAACATCTCCTTCCGCCAGGTGATGTAGTGCACATTTGTTATCCCAGCACTCTGGAGGCTGAGGCAGGAGGAGCACTGTGAATTTGAGGCTAGCATGAACGACACCATGAGGTCCCTCCTGCTTCAAAACAAACAGATCTCTTCTTGAGTAAAATTTCTAAATCCTCTTCAAAATCTTAAGCTGGCTGATTCCCCTGGCCTCATGTAACACACGGTCAAGGAGTTCTCAAGAGACTGCCTCACAGGTACTACCATGAGAAGAAATAAAATGAGTCACTTAGAAGAGTAAGTTAGAGGAGAAGTATCTGGGACATGGAGTCTCCAGGAAAACAAGGAGAGGAAGACAAGAGTATGAATAACTTGGGTAGGCAGAGTGAGTGTTTTGGAAGCACTGTATGCCCAGTTAAGCAAATATGACACTTGCTGTATGTGTTTAGGAAACAGTCACAAAGAAACTGCGTGCAGCGGAAATGAAGAAATAATTAAAGACAGAGTTCTACATGGTCCAATATTCAATTTTATTGAAAAGAAGTTCTGGGAAGGAGTTCACAAAGGATTGTGTGCCCAAGAACAAAGCCATGAGGCAAAGTAGAAAAGTAGTACCCAGAAAGTAAGTCCAAGTCTGAATACACTTTAATAAAATAGAAACAGATGGAGGAAGGTTAGGGAGGGGGAGGAGGCAGCGAGGAAAGATCTTCTGCATGGGCCTGTTATTTTTCTCATGGCCTTTGGTCACATCAATTAAATGATAAATTATGCATGACCATCTCAACTGGCATTCACAGTCCTGCAGGGAGAAATGATGGATGTTCTGGTGACCTGTGTAAATTTGCTTGGGTTAAAAACAGTTGTTGCTGCCTGTTGCTTAAATTGCTCTCTCTACCCTAGTATGGGAGGGATACTGGGCCCGGCGGGAGGAGGAAGTGCAGGTTAAGTAGAATCAATATACACCTCTAATGTAGCTTATCACTAGGTGCTTTCGATACCTTTGCTGAAAAAAGCAACAAGCAGCGATCAAATGAGAGCAAGTTGAAGAGACAGAGATAGACAGTGCTTAGGATGGAGGGGAGGGAAGAGACCATGTGGGTCTGCTGGGGGAAAGAAAGAACAAGACCGTGAGCTATGGCAGGCCTTGCATTCTCGCAGGAAGGCTGGGCGAGGCAGCCACAGCTGGGGCGGTGGATTGGCCTCACCCTAGAGGTGGGCAGAGCGTAGGCACAGGAGGGGATGAGTGCTTCACACTGGGAGCCATGCCAGGCTTGGCACCACCAAATCCGGCCTCCAAAATGTTCAAGCCAGAGAATGTTTGCTGCTCACGGTGTTCACATGATTATTTAATTTGCTGGGATTTACATCTGCGGTTTTTTAAGTTCAACTGTATAGTTTATGTATTGCTCGGTGCTTAGAATGTCACGGGTTTCCATCCAGGCCTGAGCATTGAGGTAGAGGAAAGCCGAGACCCCTATGGGAGGGGTGTGAGATCAGGTCGGAGGAATCACGTCCAGCAGGAAGGACAGCAGCTGAAGCTGTACAACTAAAACTGGGGAAGAAAGCGAGACAAGGAGAAAGAGACAATGGAAAAGATAATACATTGACCTAGTGGGCAAATTTCAGAGGCAAGATGGATGCCTGCAAAGCCTTTCAAGTCACCCCTGGGGATGAACTCGGTTTGTTTATTTATTTGAGAATCAGGAAATGAGGATGTTCAGCTGTTGCTGTCAAGAGTGGCTGACCTTGGAGCAGACGCCACCCTAGAGGCAAGCCAAGGTCATCGTGGCTGGGATACCGTCCAGGGGTCTTGTGAACAATTTCACAGTGGGCGCTGGACAGCCAGCCGGCGGGACTCAGAGCAGGCTGGGACGTGACGCAAGAGGCGCTGTGAGCCACCCTAAAAGACTATTCCATTTTGGGCCATATCACTTTAGTACTATTATTAATTTGCATCTAGCCTGTAGCTAAGGTAGGAAACCTGGAGAACCTTCCTATCACTCACGGGAGAAGAGTCACAGCGGACACAGTATGCCAGGCTTATAAACTTGGTGGGTAGAGACTAAGTGGAATGAACCAGAGGGCCTAGGCGAGTCATCTAGTGCAATCAGAAGTGATAAACTCCACTGGGCAAAGGGCCCAAGAAACCTTCCCACCAACCCTCAGCTCCGGTTTTATTAGCTCAGTAACTAAAGGTGTCACTGGGCTACTGTTATGGCTGATGATTGAGAATGTGCCAGGCAGCCTGGATGTCACCAAGTTCGTTTTCCTTCTAAGACCTTTTCTCCTGGAGGCTCACTCACTCCGGAAACGGTTTCCCTCCTGACTGCTCACCTGGGGCCCTGAAACCCTGCCGCCCACCCAGCTCCTGCCATAGCTCCTTTTCTTCCCACTTGAGGCAGCTGAAACTCAGACCCAACCTGTCTCCTTTCTGTTGTGGCGCGTCACTAACACAAAGCAGTTATGAAGAACAGACTCATCGGAAGACATAGTGGCTAATGAGAACAGACAGAGATATTATTGCCTGGGGCAAGAAATAATTTCAAATGCAGTCTTAGGCTTCATGATTCCTACAAACGCACTGGCTGTTCCTTTTGTGTAGAATTTCTATCTGTCTTGTCTCTCCTTGGCACCCCCTGAGCACTCCACACCCAGAACTGCTTAAACAGAGATTAAGAAATAGCCCATCTTTCTACATGGATGGTCCTATAATTTCTTTTTTTTCTGAGACAGGGTCTCACTTTGTAGTTCAGGCTGGCCCTCGGCTCACTATGTAGCCCAGGCAAGCCCTGAACTCAGCAATCCTCTTGTCTCTGCCTCCCAAGTGCTGGGATGACAGGTGTGAGCCACCACTCCCGGCGCTGTGGTATGTGGTATTGATGGCTGGTGGGTGTGAGTCCCCACGCCCAGCATTGTATGTGGTTACCAGGATCGAACTCAGGACCATTGCGCTTGTGAGGCAGGTGCCGGAACCACTGAGCTAAATATCCGGCCCAAGGGTGGTACTACAACTTAAGTGGCAGGATCTATACTGCTTCTGTTCCCTCATTTAATCCTGTCTGTGCAATACTCTGTGGTAGATACTTTTCTTTGTAGGTGAGGAAACTGAGTCTCAGAGACAGAAGCTGGCCAGGGACTCACAGTTGGGATTTGAACACAGCTCTTGCTACTCCAACCTGCGCTCCTCACTTTTACATTTACTGTCTCCTTGTGTAGCCTAAGTCGTCACCTTGTGTAGCCTAGGTCATCAGAGTTCATGTCTATTACTGTACTGACCCCTTAACTCAGCAAAGCTTTCTGTAGAGTCAGTAAAAATTCCCCTAACATTTTCTCCCATGCAACTGGATCCTTTCTGCAAGAGTTCTCTGGCAAAAGTAGCCTGGCCTCCCCTGAGGTAGCTTCTTATCCCTACTGATCTCTTTCCACTGAGCCGGCTCCTCACTGACTTCTAGATAACTTCCGGCTGTCTGTTCCAGGCTCCCTGGCTCCCCTGTTCTCTGCTTTGTCAGCTCTTCTAGGGAAAGAGCCTCACTTCTATCCAGGAGACAGGATCCTTTGCCTTATCCCTCTCTCAAAACTTGAATCAAGTCCCATCAATAAGGCAATAAGAGCACGTCTGACCCACGCTGAACCTCAGGTGTTTTCTCCTGTGTCTGCACCAGGGAAGGAGGCCCCTCCCCAATTTGAAGCTGTATTTTCCTCCTCTTATCTCTTTGGCCTTCTTGGAGCTGGGCTTGGTGCTCCATTAAACCAGAATGCTCAGCCCTCCCGAATCCTCATAATTCTGAATTATATCCTTGCCATTGGTTGGGATAACAGTTACAGATAAGAAGAGGGAACAGACATTCAAACGGAGCTCCAGAGTAAACACTGGCTCTCCTCCTGACCTTGCTCTGAGAGACTGTAATAGTAAGGAATTCACAATCCGACAGGACCTTACACCAGAGGCTAGCGAGAAACACCAGCTCTGCGCCCCTAACCAGTGCGTATCCTACCTCGGGGCACCCGGACATTAGGAGTCAGAAACCCATCAACAGAATGTTTTTGAGTACTTATCTGGCATGAAGCACAGTATCAGGGACGTTTGAAAAGCAAAACAGAAGTTGTGGCTTCATGTACAGAATTTACAGCTTGTTCCCAGAGATAGGTCTATAAGACAGGGAGGATATGCCATGTTAGAAATGTGCAGGGTGGACAGTGAGGGCTCCAGGGGTCGGAGGAGATAGCACTGAGCTGGGAGAGGAGCTGAGGCCCGAAGGCACCACCTAAGTGCCCTGAGGAGGCCGGAGGGGAGTGGGGGCAGGGCACGATGTGGGAAATGGTGGAGGCACAGGTATGGGGGCCAGAATGTGATTGCGTTCAAAGGACAGTGAGTCACCCACTTGGCCCTCTGTCCTCTACAGCTGCCACATAATAATAGGCGTATAACAGGTTATTATTTTTGTCTTTTTTTTCTAAAGACTTCAAAAATAAAGCAAGAGACCCAAATTCTCAATTTAGAAAATAAGCCTGTGATGTCAGTGACTCCAAGGAGGTGTGAATTCCTGAGGCCAAGGTGAACCCGAATCCTGACGAGATTCTCACCCTCCTTTGCTGGAAACTCTTGTTTCTTTAACGCTGTGTGGCTCAGGATTCTGTTCTTGGGAAAAACCTGAAAATAACTTGGTCAGCTCTTACCTCACAGAGGGTAAGCACAGCGATGATTTTGCCTTTGTCGTAACTGAGCATAAACCTTTCCACTGTCTTAAATACTTCAAAGCCTTCTGGAGCCAGGAAATGTCTCTGGGAGGAAATTGATCTCGGTGACATTAATACGCTTAGTAATTCCACATCGGCAGTTGTTGCTGTGTTTTAGGGTACATTTCCTGAAGATTAGAGTCCTGCTTCTCATTATGGCTGCTGTGTCTTTCCAAATTTCCTGGGATGTATTCATAGTGGTGGCGTGTTGGGTCAGACTCCCTCACCAGGGCTGAGGCAGACCTGCTCTCAAGGCAGAACGAAGCAGTAAGATTGTTGTTTTTCCTTTTCTGGCATTTTCTATGAAAAATGTGCTACTTTTCCCAGTAGTTTTTATTGAAGATTACTAGCAGCCTCTACCTCATAATTTATAGGGAGCATTATTTCATTCATCATATTTTAAAACATAATTTCTAACCAACCTACTTTTCCTAAATGGTTACTATATATTTTTTAAGCAAATTTAGAAGGTCAATTATCCCTCCTTTCATGATTTTAGGGGAAAAAAGCAAACATCTTCAAAGTACTAAAGGAACAACTACTTGAGACATTGTGTTCTCTTAGTCTGGGGCACAGACTAGGAAAAATCAGCTAAGCCTCACTTGGATGTATTAAAATAGCCTTTTTCCCAGTTCAGAATCACATTTCAAAGAGTTCCTAGGTGCAAATCTAAGCCAAATACTGTGTAACAGAGCCACAAGCGTGCCAAGGGTAACACGCTGTTTTCCATCTTGCTTTACACAACAGAATGCAGCATGGAGCTAAAAGGATCCACAGAACTAGTAGAGAGCAAATCTGGGTCGGAGGGACCTGGTGACCTTGAGCTGTCAGCCCTGATGGAGCACCTTCATTCAGAGAGTGGGGAAAACGCATACTTATTGTGCCCTGATGCGTAATGAGAAAATGTATGCAAAAGCACTCGTGAGCTGTAGACTTTCTGTAATGTCGGAAGGAATCGTAGAGGTGGCTATTTGGAGAAAATGAAATATGTGCATCTTCATTTAATAGCTACCATTTTATGTGATTTAAATTCAGCAATTAGCATGTCATTAATTATTACCCTAAGCAAATACTGTTAACTATTACTATCTTCCACAGGAACTATTCAGCTTTGTACTTGTCTATGGGAGACAAGATGGGGAGACTTAGGTGTAATTGGTCTCCTCAGTGAGCACTGAGGAGAAAGAGAGCATACAAGCATGCTAACACGCTGCGGGGAAAAGTCAAAACACCTGAAGTTGTTTACCTGGAGATGTACCGTGGAGGGTGGAAGACAGATGAATCTTGTGGAGTTCTAATTAATCATACGTGTGTCTGAGTGTGCTGGTCTTTGGGGCTCTATGTTGAAGGGAAACACGAACCCCCTAACCTCCCAGATTTTATCTTATTTCCGTGTCTGTTGCTCATCTTCATCACCCCTTGGTCAGGTTCGAGCTCAGCTTGTAGGCTGATTCCTGCACTTGCCACTCGGGATTCTCTCTATGGAGAAAGGATATTCAAAAGACAAATTACCTGGGAGATAATGGGGTGAGATTTTTCTAGTGTCTTCTGCCCAGAGACAAAAGATATTCTCTGCACATACCTCTAATATGCCAACTGAACACAGTAATTTATTTGACTATATATATATTTTTTTTTCACACAATGTAAGGAAATTGAGGGTGTTTCAGCAGGTCAGATGGGGAATGTGTCGAGGGAGGATGTAAGAGAAAGGGTGAAAAACAAGGCTGAGAGGAGCTGACTAGGAAAACCACACTGGGCAACCACACTGGGCTGTAGTTGGAAAACCAACCACCCTACCAACTGAATGGAATTCCTGGCAAATCTCCACCACTCTGGGAAGTTGTCTGGCTTCAACCTAACCCTGCCTTTTCCTAGTTACTCTTCTGTCTTTTGAAGGCTAATCAATAGGAATGTCACAGAACACTTTTCTAAGATGTCATGCTCTTTTATTTAGGAAAAGAGAGAGCCCTTTAAGGCAAAGTCAATACCCCAGTCTCCCAATGACCAACTTTGCTGCCCACAGCATGGCATGTTCTAAATACCCATCGGGTCACTGCCCACATCTGGAATTTATTCTCAAAGTGTTTGATTTCTAATTCACTTCTACGTGAGGCAAAAATTACTACAGTACACTGACACATGACATAAAAATATATAAATGTATAAAATATATAAAAATATATATAAATGTATAGAATATATAAATGTATACAAATATACAAATGTGATTCTAGTATTGCTAAAAAAGGACTATTTCTGAATCACTTTTCAATATTACGTAGGAGCTGCCTTTGGCTCCTTATAAGAAACTCAGTCTGTCCTGACCACTCCCTACGACAGCTTTGGGGCCCATCATGTCCATGTAGGAATCCATTTGCCGCATTCCCAACAAGCCAGACACAAAACAACCCCTAGAAATGCCCTTTACCTCTGTCCTGGGAATGAAATCTACGTGGCCGAGCGGAATCAGGAGGGCAGTGGGTTGGGAGACCCCTTCCTCTATGCATCACCCTCCCTCACCCTAGCTGCTGGGGTCTCATATCCACCGGAAGTCTGAGGTCGTGACTCTTTATCACCATGAGGGACGGCAGTGAGAAGCTGACCAACCCTTCTAAGAAAAAAAGTAGAGAACACGGTTTTCATTTGAGTGAGGCCTCGCAGCGTCGCCTGTCTTGTGTGTCCACCGACTCTGAGCAAGTCTGGAACCAGGCTCACAGGGAGAAGGGAGGAAGCTGATGATATATGCTGAAAGCTTCGAAGCTAAGGGCACTTCCGGCTTCCCCTGCGGTGACCCGAGTGCCACTGACTGCCGTAGCTAAAGCTAATTTCTTAAACTAATTCCTCCCCCCTCCTAGGTCAGCTAACCAAAACCACGGTGGCAGTTACACAGGCAAACATCACCAGGAGTAAAGCTTTTGTGGTCAAATAAAATGAAAATATTCTTTTGCCCATTTATTTATTTGACAGATATTTATTGACTGCTTTGGGAGATAAATGAAGTATTTCTGTCCCCTAGGAACTTACCACCTATTTGGGAGAAAAAGTACACAGTAAATGTCGTTTAAATATGTCCTTTGTAGAAAATTGGAGAAATAGGAAAAGTACAAGCATGAAAGCAACGTGTTAACTTTTCATCGGGCTCTTTGTCGTATTTTTCTTAATATTTACATGTTTAAATAAACGTGTATGCTATGTGTGCATTCTCCTTCCATTTAATTTCATTTGTTATGAGAATTGGGAAATAAGGGCTTAATCTCCCCTTTCAACTTTTCAACATATGTGAAAGACAAAAGACTGATATTCTATGAATAAAGGCTCTTACAAATAAGAAAAGAGAGCACCTCAACACAGATGGGCAACCGAGGTCACCAAAAATAAAAGCAAGTGACCAACAAACATATTTAAACCTCATTAGAAATTCAAGAAATGCAAAGCCTAAATGAATGGGATCAAAAGGAATGAAAATGAAAATGGGCGCACTCACTTATCAAGTTGGCAAATAATTTTATATTATTAAGAAAAATGGACTTTAAAAAATGCTCTTAGAGATAAGTGAACTGTTACCACGTCTTATATGGGCCATCTGGCAATATGAATCGTCTTTTTTTTTTCTTTTGAGACAGGGTCTCGCTTTGTAGTTCAGGCTGTCCTGAGCTCACAGTGTAGCCCAGGCAAGCCTCGAACTCAGCAATCCTCCTGCCTCTGCCTCCCCAAGTGCTGGGATTACAGGCATCAGCTACCAAGCCTGGCATTGTGGTGTGTGGTACTGATTGCTGGTGGGCATGAGTCACCACACCTGGCACAATGGTTTGTGGTACCAAGAATCGAACTCAGGGCCTTGTGCTTGCAAACTATTTAGTTCACTGAACTAAATCCCTGCCTACATGAATCAAGTCTTAAAAGCTTCCTATCTTTCTCTACTATGATTTTTACAATTAAATACCATCATAATTTATATAGGGAGAATTTGAAACAATGTAAATGTTTAATGTTATATAGTAATTAAATTATTACATATCATCAGTAAGTATATCTAGAAATAAGCATCTTGTTTTCAGAGAACAAATTTGTGTTCACACTATATTATCGAGTGAAAAAAGTTGATTATAAAATTTATATAGTATGAATTCAGTTTTGTTTTGTATATATACACACATATATTTTGGTATTTAAGGACTGTTACACATCAAATAACAACTCCTATTTCTGTGGGAATATAAAATATCCAAATTGTATATTGTTCATGTATGACTTTTGTGATTAGGAATAAAACCAACTACAGTGATTCTATTTCTTAGAAATAAAGATATGAAGGTTAAATAACCTGTGAAAGACCTTTCAATCTTTTATCCAAGTGATGTTTTGACATCCCAACTTTGCCCAACTTGACCAGGCATCGTGTGATCATGTCTCAGTATCAAGGATGAAGAAACTCTGGCTTACAGAGACAATAAGGAATCAGTAAACTGAGTGCAGAGGCACATGCCTGTAATACCAGCTACTCAGGAGCCTGAGGCAGGAGGATCACAAGTGCGATGCTAGCCAGGACAACTCAGTGAATTGCTATCTCAAAATTTTAAAAAATATGGGGGGAAAAGGGCTGAGATGTAGTTCAGTGGTAGAAAGCTTGCTTACCACACATGTGGTCCTGGTTCGCAACCAGTACAGCAGGGTGAGGTCGGCAACTAGCTAGTAGGCACTTGAACCCTGGCAGTGTGGCTCTAAAGGTCACACTCCTTTAAAAACTCTGAGAGGAGTTTTATTTATTGTTTGTTTATTTATTTATTTATTTTTGAGACAGGGTCTCGCTTTGTAGTTCAGGCTGGCCCTGAACTCACTATGTAGCGCAGGCAAGCCGCCACAAACTCAGCAATCCTCCTGCCTCTGTCTCCCGAGTGCTGGCATTACAGGCGTGAGCCACCACACCCGGCACTGTGGTATGTAGTATTGATTGCTGGTGGGCATGAGTCACCACGCCCAGCATTCTATGTGGTTACCAGGGATCGAACTCAGGACCTTGCCCTTGCGAGGCAGGCGCCGGAAACACTGAGCTAAACCTCCGGCCCCACTGCATGGTTTCTTAAGTGCAGGAGGAGGGAAAAGATGTTACTGGCTGTCCAGTCTGGCCTCTGGTATCTTGTCACCCCGCCGGCCACACCTTTCCCAGCACACAGCCCACCCAAACCCTCACACAGCTGGCTGCCTTTCTAAGTGCTGTCTCAGTGCATCCCGCTTCCCGGCTCCTGACTCCATTTTCCTCCCATCAGTTATGTCACTGTATTATTATAAATCTGGTCTACATCTCAGCATCTCAGAAATTGATTGCATTGTCTGGCGAGGTGTGGGAAATTTGTCCTGGAGGATAAAGGTCGCTGTAAGATAATATTCATGTTTAAAAGCAGAAGCTAAAGAATCACACGTATTTCCAAAGGAGGAAGTCCTAATGGTTTTCTGAATGCACAAATGACAGCTTGTGCGAAGCTTTTAAAGAGCTTCCCTCCTAATTCTAAAGACCGGAGGTTTGTTTTCTTTGAGGTTTTTTAATGGAATCTAAACACTTCATTGTGTTCACCGGTGCAGTGAGTTGAATATAAAGTGGCAGGCCTTAAAAGGGAAGCCAGCGAGTTGGATCACAATTTGACGGTGTGAAAACATGTTATTATTTTGTTTTTCTCGGTGGCATTGAAATGCTCCTATGAGAGATGAGTCTGACCTCTTCTTGGGTTGTTCGTTTTTTTTCACTGCAGGCTACCCTGGCAGGGGTCGTCGCCGTCCCCGCTTTCCAGGCACTGAGCCCAAACTGCCACTTGGGGGCAGTGTACCGCCTGCCTCCTGCTCTCCCTTCTGCCTTGTCTGCACGGGATTCTGAGGTTGTTAACCTGCCTTCCTCTTATAATAAAATGCTTATTATCAATCTTATTGGTCTCTTAAAAAGAAAACAAAGGACAGCATTCCTAACATACTGAAAGGTACAGACTGAAATAAAAGCATTCAAGAGTACTAACTCTCAGAAGAAGGTGGACAGGGCAGGCAGGATGATCATATTTTTGGAACAGACACCTTGGCCTGGGAAAGTGAAGGCCATGTTTGTACTTCTAACGGCTCTGAAGCAGCAGGTCTTGTGACCCTTTAGCCAGGACTCCTAATCATCCTGAAATAAGATCCAGCGTTTATTCTTAAGGAGGATCATCTTTTAAATTAAGACATCAAAATGACAAATAGCAGTCAAAAAAATAATTCAATAGAAAAAGGAAATCACATAATCACATTTCTTTTCCTCTATCTACTCATAAAATGGTTTCAATTTCGAGGAAGAAAAACCCTAATCCCCTTTCGAAGTTTAATATTAGTCCATTTAAACATGGGAACAAACAGCTTGCCGACATCCTTTCCTTACTCTTCTGTCCTCACTGGGAAATTTAATTAACAGGCAAACAGCCTGATGGCGTATTTTTTTTCTGATACAATGGCACGAACGTGTAGCATCCATCTTTGCACACAGCTCTTTGGCCCATCACTCTGGCTGCATTACAGAGACAAGAGCAGAGTCGTATGTTTCCTGGAAAGTAAGTACTTGGCAGGATGTATCCTGGGATGAATCCACAGAGCAAACACACTCAGGTGGGCCTCACTCGTGCCAGGGCAGGGGGAGGTGGCAGAGGCCGCGTGTGGAAGTCATGGCGGTGGCAGGAGCTCCCAGGGTGTGGGGGGGGACCCAGCCAGGAACGCAGATGCGCAGGGGCTATACACCACACCTGCTCTCTCTGGGGGCTGTTCTCCATTCATTAGCTACCAGAACACCCCGACTGTGTCCTGCATGTTCGGTACTGAGCAAAGAGTTTTGCCTGGGAGCTTAAGAGATAAACTTTTAAAATCATCTCTATTTTTTTTTTAAGGTAATGCCAGGAGGTTAACAAAGAAAATATAAAAGCATTTCTATCACTGTATCATGATCTTAAAGAATCTATTTTCAACTGCTAATCTGTCTCACCTCTAAGAGATAAACTTGTTAGAGGATTCTTCTTAGATGTATGCTTTAGATAAAGTTCCATTTCAACTAAGGCAGTACGTGTACAAGAAAATATTTAATATGTACTTATTGGCATATTACAGAATAGAGAAGTAGCTTTTAGACTCTGCTTTATTGACGACATGGTCAGGGTTATACAGTAGTGCAAAAGTGATACAGTGTGGGGCACTGCTTTTGAGACTGCTCAAGTTTGAAGCAACTAGAGAACAGTTGAAATAATCTGATAGAAGCCTTTCTAGGATTTTTTTTTTTAAAGGGTTGGGAGACAGGTAAACCCCCGTCTCGGGTTTTGGCCAATTAGGCCTTTGCCCTGCTCCCCTCCAGCACTTGCTTGGAGAGATACTCTAACCGCATTTCGGAAGTGTCCTCCGTACTGGGACTGTGGATTCCACATCCCTGTCCACTCCTAAGAAATGACAGTGGTAACTCCTCTGTGGACTTTTTCCTCCCAATATGCGGGATTAAGACCAGGGTCTCACACACTAGGCAAGTGCTCTCTAGTGAATAACGGATCCAGCCCTTTCCATTTTAAATTTGAGATAGGATCTCAAGAAGTTGCTTAGGCTGGCCTCAAACTTGGGATCTTCCTGTCTCAGCCTCCTGAGTAGTGAGGACTATAGGCATGTGGCACTATGCCAGGCCATCCTGTAGACCTTTTAAACAGTCCTAGGATTTCTATCTCAGAGTAAATTGTCTTCAGGAGACCAGAGACTTGTGCCCTGTGGTCCTACATCCTACATACCCCATTCAGTGCTTTAGCCTCTTACTGCAGGAGTTGGTCAGGTTTTCGGCCAGCAAGACTGAGACTCTTGGAAGCCTTTTGTCCCCAGAGTTTTGTCCTTTGTGTGCTGTTCCACAGAGTGCATTGGCTGTTTCTACCTGGCTTTTCTCCAGCCATGAATTTCCTCCTGTGAGGCAGAGTGGATGTCCTTACCATCCTGCAGTAATTATGGGCACTGGATCAGCAGCAGCAGCCGCTGAGGGAGGACAGAGAAGGGAACCAAAGGGTACTTCAGCTGCTACCCACACTGCTCATATCTTCTATCAGCTTTTGTGCAAAGACAACCCACATGTCCAATCAGCTGGACTCACAAGTCTCCACAAAGACACTCTGCTAGATACGGGTCAGGACAGAGGACAAAATACACCGTGGTTTCTCCTGCTGCTAGTTTTGATTGTAAGCAAACCATTTATCCTCTTTGGATTTTTTTTTTTTGCAACAAAAAAGGACTGATGACTTTTAATGTGCCTTTCATCTCTAATTGTTTATGATTCTCTATATGTAAATGACAAAGAAAATATCAGGCAGGAACTATTTAGAGTCAGTGCCCTGTAGTTGAACCAAGAGAATTAGTGTTAATGTTTTTTAGTCTGTTAGTACAGAGAAAGCATAGTAATTAGTGTTTGATGCACACAGAAAAGCCCTGGATGCTGAATAAAAAACACAAGTTCTTAGCCACATGCCATCGTATGGACCGTGTGGACATCCAAGACCCATGTGTCAGAGGCTTGGTTTCCAGCCCTAGGTGCTATTAAAAAGAGCTGGCACCTTTGGGAAGCACTGGGGAACATCTCTTGAAGGGGGCATTGGACCCCAGCTCCTTCTTATCTCTCTCTGGTTCGTGGCTGCCATGAAGAAACAGCTTTCTTTGCCACATACTCCCTGCCAAGATACAGGGTTTCACTACAAAGGCAGCAGAGACATGTGACTATGGGCTGACAGAGAGAAGGGGGAGATGTTTTACACAAAGGAAGTACAGTCGTATTAAGAGAGGAACTGAGGCAGGAAAAATGTCTCTTAAAGCATGTGAAGAAATTAGGATCAACTTTTATAATTTATAGGAACATTATTAAATATTAAGTATGGTCCAAAATAAACCTTTCCTCTTTATAAGCTTTTTGAATACCAAGGGGATTTTGTCACAGTGACAGAAAGTTGACAAATGTATCACCAAAGAGGCATTGTGTTTTACAGAAGTGGAAGAGTAATGATTTCCGAGCAGAGTTAATATGCTATTAGTTTATTAAGTGGCTTTTTCTAAGATCTCTCAAGGAAAAGGAACAAATCTTGAGTCCAGCTTTGTGCCAGAAACTTCCATGACTTTGTAATTTAATCTTGATGAAGCAGCCACCATTATCTAAATTTAATCTCAGTTTAACCTAAATTCATTTTTCCCAAATGTGAAATGAACATAATAATACCTTTCCTACCTAGCTCAAGGAATGCTTATGAGGATTAAAATAATTTAATGTGAAAGGAGTTCAAAAATTGTAATTTTTTCTATAAATGTTAATGTAAGAAGTATTATTTTATGACACACTCTTTTTTTTTTTGGTTTTTGAGACAAGGTCTCGCTTTGTAGTTCAGGCTGGCCCTGAGCTCACTATGGTGCCCAGGCAAGCCGCCGCGAACTCAGCAATCCTCCTGTCTCTGCCTCCCGAGTGCTGGGATTACAGGCGTGAGCCATCATGTCCGGCATTGTAGTATGCGGTGTTGATTATTGGTGGGCGTGTCTCCATGCCCAGCATTGTATGTGGTTACCGGGGATCGAACTCAGGACCTTGCGCTTGCGAGGCAGGCACTGGAACCACTGAGCTAACCTTCCAGTCCTGACACACTCTTTATAGTGCTGTGAAAAGTGTTCAGACACCTCACGTGCATTTATTCATATCTTGCGAATGGGCCATTTGTTCAAAATAAACCCTCTATTCTCAAGGTCTTTATAACCAGAGACATCAAAGTAACACCCAGATGGGGATAGTAGGAAAAAGCCACGCTGCCACGGAGGTAGAAAGGTGCTAGAAAGACTTGGCTTATAGGGTAGGTTTAAGGTGGAGAACTTGAGAGGAGGCATTTTATATAAAGGAAATAGTGTAGGAACTGAAAGAAATTAGGATCCTTAGGGTGGGCCAGTGTTGCAACAGATAATACATCTGACTACAGATCAGAAGAAATTAGAATCCTTGCCTTTTTAAGTTATAGGAACGATAAGAAGTGAGTCACTCATCCAGCAGGTAATCACTGAGCACCGCCCTAGCACCAGGTCCTGTTCCTAGTGGTAAAGATACGTAAGTGAGGGAATTGGAAGGTCAGAGAGTTGATCTCTAGTGAACGAGACTATCAGTCAATTCAATAAAATTTAAAAATTGTACAGAATTTAGGTGACAAATGCTATGGAAAAACAAAAGAGAGCAGGGCAGGGTGGTTAAGAGTGACCAGATTGAGGTCGCAGGTGACACCACAAAGCAGGGAGGTCAGCGGGGTTACACTGAGAAGGCAGAGGCTTGGAGAAGATGGAGTTGACTTGAGCAAATAAATGGAGAAAGAGCTTCAAGGAGCAGGAACAGGCCGGGTACAGATTCCCTGTCAGACCCATAGGATTAACATTAGATGGGCATACACTGTAGAAATGCAAAATTTCAGACTCCCACTTATAGCTAGGGTGAGCCCAGCAATCACCCTTGAAATTGGAGAGTTTCTGAGCTAAAAGTCTTGTCAAGCTTGGGTCTCTTTGGCCTGTGCCAAGTTCCTATAAGGCCAACATGACTAGGTGACCTGAGGCACAGGGAGAGGAGTGGCAGAGGATATGTGAGGTCCGGAGAGGCTCGGCGGCGGAATGCTTTCATGCTGGATTTTGCATTTTGGTCTGAAATTCTACCTATGTTGTAATTTAAGGAGGCTCTCGCCTGAGGAGGAAAAAACATGGATGGCGGCATTAGCAGCCTTGCTCAGGGTACATGGCAAGAAACTCCAATCATAGAGTAGGAGAAAGTGCACGTTACAGAGGAGCCAAACACCTCACTGTAATTAACTGTTTTATCAGCTGCTTTGAAAAACCTATCATTGAGAATTTCCAAAAGAAAAAGTCTTGGGTTTCCCAGCTGAGACTGTTTGGAACCTGGTCGCTGGGGTTTCTATAAACTAAGCTATCATTAAACATTTCTACCACTGAAGGGGGTCATTAGAGGTGCAAACCCTTTGGATTTCAGTTTCTATTTATTTTGGTTGTGTCCCTAAAGAAGATAATAGCATTGGTGGATCATAAAAAATATTTTTTTCTTGAAGATTTAAATGCACGTAATAACTAGAGCTACAATAAAGGGTAGAAGTCCACACCCAAATATCTTACCTGAAAACTTCTTTTATTTCTCAGTTACTGAAGATGGTCGAGGACTCTCCATATTAAACGAGTTTTTCTTCACAGTCACGCACCTGGCTACACTGCGACGTTCAGCTCTGTGAGGACTCTTCCAGGAAGAAGGGGTGATCTGGGGAAGGCCTCATGAGGGCAGTACCGTGGGGAAGGCACTGCTGCCAGAGAAGAATATTTTCAAGGTGGGTGTGGTCTTGTTCTGAGGCCAGGTCTTCTGGTCTTCAGTTGGCAAAACAGGAGAGAATTTTGTCCCGTCTGCGCTGACCAGTGCCACCTCAGTTTTATACCTTATCTTCTTGGCACCCTTCAGCCTGATCTTAGATTTACTCTGGGTCTATATAACTGCGATTCTGATTTAGACAGGTACCACCAGACCTTGGACTGCCTGCCTCAAGTCTACATAATTTACAGACTAGATTCTAGTTTCTAGCTCTGGCTTTCCTAAGCACCCATCCCGCCCACCTCTGACTTCATCTCCAAAGTCTCCCGACAGTCAAAGTCCTCCGATGTCCCCTCGTTCTCCGAGGTTTCTCTGCACTTGGGCCCACTTCCCTGCTGCCTCTGCTCGGAGTCTGGAAGCAGCAAGTCTGGCTGCGCTGTCTACTCATTTTTCAAGATCAGACCTTGGAGCACCTGGCAGGTGAAAAACAGTATTTAACAGCACGGTGTCCTCCTAACTCTGCAATATGCCCTTTGATCCCATTTCAGGGATCAGAAACCAAATTTGTTACAGCTGATGAGTAATAATCTCACTTACTCACAGGAGTATTGAGAAAGCCTTGCCAGCCTCCCAAGCTGCAGGCAGCCTTCTGCCCTCGCTATGGTGCTGAATCACAGAGGATGCTGCCAGGGACTTGGCACTGGGGGACTAAGCAGACTTAAGACACAGGATGGAATGGGGGGGAGAAAGACGGAGATCTGTTCAGGACAAAGGACTAAAGGCTTCCTAGCGCTCTTCTGCTCTCCTGAGACCTACAAGGGCAAAACATTCTCTTTACATTATTCATATTCGGCAGTGGAAGATACAATTCAGCTGGAGCCTCATCCACCGACTCACCAGCTCTGTGACCCACTTAGATAACATCCCCCACCCAAAACGAGGCAGTGTTTTTTTTTTCCTCCTGTTTCTCTCTTACTTGAAAAATATCCCAGTGAAGTTATCTTTAAAAATGAGATAACTACATATAAAGCCTTAGAACAATGCCTTGTACATAAGGAGCATCGAATACGTGCTCGTTGTAATTATTATTTTTATCTCGGGTCTGCACTTGAGTCCAAGGTCATGTGTCTCCTCAGACGCTAATATCTTAACATCCCCTCCAGTCCAGCCATGCACAAACAAATTGGCTGTTTCTCATTTTGATGAAAAACAATCATCAACAACAAACCCCTAAGTGTTCCAATCAATTAGTACCACAGGTTGCCATTGATGTTGTGTTTTTTAAAAATCGGTTCAAAACAAAACTACTCAGGGATGGAGAAATTAATTTTAAATCTTAAATGCTAGCCAAATATAATGTGGGTACTTTGTTTGGGTACTGATTCAAAAAAAACTACCTAAAGAAAGACACTTTGGAGACAATCAGGAGGAACCTAATTATAGACTGGGTATTCAATGATACCAAAATATTGTTGTTAATTTTTTTTAGCTAGGATAATGGTATTGTGGTCAGGTTTTAATTTTTTTTAAAGTGAGTATTTTGAATGATCCAGAAGTGAACTAATATGTCTGGGATGGTTTGAACTATCTCAGTAAATTAAAAAACAAACAAAAAAGAGGGTAGATTGAGCCCATGTGGCAAAAAAAAAAAAAATGTTAACTACTGAATATAGGTGATGGACACATGACAGTTCACTATCTTTTTATTTTACAGACTTGGCTTTTGTGCATGAAGAAGGAGAAGAAGGAAAGAAAGGGGAAAGGAGTTGTTATTGACCAAAAATTTCCACAGTAGAAACTCAAGACTATGAGGCTCTGAGCAAGAATTGAGCAGCTGACAGAAAAGAATGTAGGGAGCACTGTTGAAACCTGGATCAGAAAACACTGAGCTCAAGGACTGTCAGAGTTTTCTCATGAGATTTAATTCCAGGTCTCTGAAGTCCTGTGGTGAGTGGAGAAGAACAGCAGTATAGCAGGGACAAGGAAAAGAGCGAGATCCTGAAGGCATGAGGCTACCGCTGCTTGCAGGTAACATCCGGGCCACTGTGCTCCTAGCCCTCTCTGGAATGTGCCAACCTCTATCCAGCAGAATAGGACTGGTCCTTGGCTAGTTTTCCCTGTGGAAACAGAAAACATGCTGGGATGAACAACAGAAATTATTGTTTCCCTTAGAGTCCATATGCCCTAAAATGACAAGATTTCCTTAATAACTTTCATGAGGAATCAGTATGAAGTGACTGGGAGACTTGGAACAGACTGCCTACTCCCCGTCGATATCCCACCTTATTTAAAATTCTACCTCAAAGAGCGGGGAAAGCTTTTTCTTTTCATCTTTTGAGTTAGGTTTATAGGGTCAAAATTCTTAGGCTGTTGACTATAGCTTATCCAACTTAATGTGGAAAGAACTAAGACCCTACACTCCTCTCCCTTCCTGGAGCAAATCAGAGTGACCTGGGTAATGGACAGATGAAGAAAAACTTAAATTGTCCATTTTACAATGTGGCTGAGTCCCGCATCCCTGACAGACAGAACAGCTGGAAGGTCCTGGACAAATAGAAATGGCCGGAAGGTGTCCCTGAGCCTCCTGTTAGACAACACTGCGATTAAGATGGTTGGAGATGATGCAAGAGAACTGACACTTTGCTCGTGGCTCGGGCATCTGAGATGGCTCCTCTTCTCTCTTGAGCTCCAGTCAGAAAAAACATCGGAAGCTTCTCATTTCCACAGCAACCGAGAATACCGCTTGGGTGCCACCTTGGCCTCGGTTCCTGAATTTCTGAATTGTATTGAAAAAGAAACAAGTACCTCTTTGTAGTTGAAGGGCATTTAATGAATTAATAAAATGGTGACTGCACCTGATCGCCTAGAAAAAGCTATTTCTATGTGTAATGGGAATGATGCCGTTTTGCTTACATATTTCCTTCATTTCCTTTTTCCACTAATCACTTCATTTTAAGAAGTACAAAGGAATTCAGTTTCCTTTCTATATTAGCTTATTATATTATTTTCTGATACAAGTGTATTCTTATGGAGCAGTTAGGTTGTATTCCCACTGGCGCTTCAATAGAGCAGTGTTCCGAGTGAGTTATAGTAAAATAATGTTAATCATTTACATCGAACAAGGGGAAATACATCATCCTGGATACAAGAAATGGGGATCAGAGTGCAGTGTGGTGGCGACGGGTAGCTATAACCCCAGAACTCTGCAAAATGATGCTGGGAGGATGCAAGTTTGAGGCCAGCCCGAACAATTTAGCAACTTAGTAAGAACCTGTGTGGAAAGGAAAAAAATTTGAAATTTTATAAAGGGCTGGAGATGTAGCTTAGCACAAAGACTGGGTTAAATTCCTGGTATCTACATACATGCAGACACACATGCATGCATAGAAGAAAGAATCATGCAAAAATGCTAGACTCGTGCAGGCAGGTGGGGAGCAGGAGAGAAGAGGACCTCACCCAGTGAAGGCAGCTTCTCCCTCCGCTTTGGTAACACGCTCCCCAGCGTGTCCAGGTGAAGCTCCACCGCTAGGAACATGATCCAGTCCGGCCTGTCTAAGCACATCATCGTCCTGACCACCGCCGTTAGTTGACCCAAGCAGGCCAGTGGGACAGTCCAAGCTGACACCACACGGTGCAGCAGAGCCCGTTTCCTCTGCAGTAATGTCCCAGCTGATTCACATCCCCGCCGCAAGGACCCCTGGCCTGGACCCTGCATGTGTTCGCAGTGCTGATACCCAGCCAGGGCGAGTACTTCCTGAGCTAACTGGAGCAGTCAGGGTGCCAGGGCAGTGGATGGTCGTGTGGTTTCTCGATGCCAGGCCTCACACAATACTTTGGGACCTGCCGAGGCACGGATGAACCGAGCCACCTGATAAGAGAAGGCTTCTGATG
>PVIC010026043.1:0-13361 GCA_004025085.1 Thryonomys swinderianus
TAGTTAATTCATTTCTTTATATTAAAATCACATTAAATGTTCACTATTCACAAAACTCCATCTATATGTCATAGTAGATGCAAGACTAATAAACATGACAGAGCAAGTTCAATAAAATATGGTAAGGAACAGTCAACCAGAATAAGAAAATGAAACAAAGACCAAGGATCTTTATTGTCTTTAAGCCTTGAATTTTTAATCTAGCCAATAAGAAAATGAGTTGGTAAGTCTCTAAGTCTGTTTAGAGTGTTAGCATTCTTTTTGAGGTCTGTATTTTCCTTTATTGGTTCAACTTTCATTAGGGAATTTTATTTTGCTGTTATTGCTTCTTATCTGTGCAACATTTTTCCTTCTCACCCAACATTTCTTTTCTGGACAATTTCATCAACTTTCCACTTATAGTCTTACTATTCCCATTTGTAGATAAACAGATGATTGATAGACGTGTTTATCTCCTAACCTTATATTCAGGTTTCTACTTAACGTTTCCCCCATCTACCCCAAATTCATCTTTAACTTTCATGTTCAAAATTGAAAAATCTATTTTTGTATCTCTCTGAATGAATAATAATATCTACTTCAAATACCAAACCTAAGAACTGAGAATTTTCCTCAATACTTTCTCCAGCCATCCAATTGGTACCTGTCTGACTGTGCATTCTTCCAGTTACATCTTTATGCCACCATTATACTAGTTCCAATTTTTAAAAATGAGCCATATTTATGATATGTCTGGTGGTAAAGTGATGTTTGGGTCAAAAGACTAGAGTAGAAACTCCAGCAGTGGACCAGGCAAAAGATGAAATTCTTAACAATCACTTAAAAGTCAACTGTGGGAATATGAAAGACACTTTTCACGATAGTGCTTTGAAGTAAAAAACAAAAAAAAAATTCAAAACCACAACGGGAACTGTGATAATGATTCATTTGGTAAACATCCTTTAGTAGATGTTTCAGATACTCTATTGGTAAAGACACATTCAGTTTTTCTAACCTCAGTGTATATAAAGTAGAATGAAACATTGTTTTTAATAAAATGTGCCATGCATACATCTGGTTTACTCCAGCCCCTGACATTGAATGCACATTCTGGTTTCACTGCTTAGAATGCCTTTATCATCGCAGGCCCCATGCCAGTTGTGGAACCTTTAACTGTATTTCAAAATTCACATCAAAAAGCACTTCTTTAAAGAATGCCCCATCACTACCATTGCATCAGAAGAGAAAGCTCTGTCCTCAGGTGCTCAGAAGTTCCCCACATCTGGTCGTGATAGTCTCATGTCACTGCAGGGTAATCATATGTGCATGTTCACCCTCTTTAGCCTGTGAGATCCTTATAAACAGGGCTCTGTCTCTTTTCTCTTCATGTATCTAGTCCAACAACCACTCCTATGTTGATAACCAAAGCTTACTCAATGAGTACACTAATGAACTAAAAGAAATCAGCCTCACTACTTTGATACATCCCATATACACATATGTATATCAAAATATGCAGGAACATATAAACCCATTTTCAAATAAAAGCCCATTTTAAAAGATTAAATGTACTTTCTATAAAATGACTATTCAACTGATATATATTTCTCAGATGTAGTAATGTTATTAACAAATATTTTACATATGAGGGAAGATTAATAATCATATAAATAAATTTAATTTCCACTAACACCCTGGGTGAGTAGAAAAGTTTTAAATATTCCAGCATTAGGGCTGGATGTGTACCTCAGTGGTGGACTGCCAGTTTAGCATGTGCAAAGCTCTAGCATGAATCCTCAGCACCAAAAAACAAACAAACAAACAAACAAAAAATGAAAGAAACAAAGAAACCATAATTTAGAGACTAGGTTGCTGAAATGACCAAGGTATGCAGACATCCACATTCCACTGCTGATCTACTAAAATGGTTTTATATATTCTGTTAAGGAATTTTAATTTAAAATAAAATCCAAGAAAACAATATTTAAGGAGGTGAAGATAATTTTGCTTGGCTTTTCAAGTCTACTTTCATGAATTTGCTTTACCTGCTTCAAAGGTGAGAAATGCCTCTGGTTTTCCTTATAAGCACCCATCACAAATAACGGCTGCATGAATATATTGCCTTGGTGATTTATACCAAGTATCAAAACAAGAGGAATGAAAGCTCAACTTGTACTTCAATCAATTTTGTTAAAAACATCCTGTGTCCCTCAGAGATCTGAGACACACCTGCCTCACAAGTTGGTGATTCTCAGCAACTATTTCACTAAAACCTGGGGTAGAAACCCAAAACTGTGGCACCTGCCTATAGCCTCAAGACTTGAGAGACTAAAGCAGGAGGGTTACTTGACCCCATGAGTCTGAAATGAGCCTGGACAACATAGCATTGTCTCATATTTAAAAAGAAAAAAACTAAGATAGAAAGTGTTGTTGAATCATTTTGAATTTTTGCATACAGGCTGTGTGATGAATTTTTTTTTATTTTTTATTTTTTTTTGTGACGGGTTCTCCCTTTGTAGTTCAGATTACCCTGAACTTACTATCCAGCTCAGGCTGCCCATGAACTCATGGCAATCCTCCTGCCTCTGCCTCCCAAGTGTGAGTTCTGAGATTACAATCATGAGCCAAAAATGCATGGCCCAACATTGGACACATTGATCATTACATAGTCTAAATGTAAATCCTTTCACAAACCAAAGAAATCTTTCTATTAAAATTATATATGGTCTTGAGTAGGAGAATGAGATTTAGAGATCTCTGAGAAAGTTTTGAGTTACAAATAATAGTAAGAAAACTTTAAGGCAGGTAAATAAATGGTCTTTCAATGTACAAACAGCCAAACAAATGAATAGCTTTTTCTTCGCTGCACAATAGCCTATCCTATCTTCCAGTCGCCTTTTTTATTCTGGCTCCATTCTGTTAGCTCCTGAAATGTGACAACCTTTACTGATAGTTTTATGTATTAAAGACTGAGTATTGCCAGTTCCTGAGCATTGGCAGTGTGTTATGCAGTGTTGGACATCATTTGCCAACATAATCTTATTTGTTCTTACCCCTGCTCTATAGATGACAAAAATAAATTTAAAAATTCAGCCATTTGTCTTGTTTCTCACAAATTCTGCAAGCTGTAGGTTTCAAACTTGAATCCAGAATTGGGTGTTTCTAAAATCTGGCTCTTACTGTGTTTCATCTAAGAAAATTATCTGCAAGTGCTGCACAGCTACTTGGTTTGTGTCTCTGTCTGTGTGCGATATTTAATGGAGCAGCATGTTCACATCCTTTTGAGGACATGTATTTTTAACTGGCTCTATATTTTAAGCAGTTTTGGGTTTGTTGGAAAACTGAACAAAGTACAGGTAGTTGATATACACCTGCTCTCTGCCTTTTTTCCATTGTTATTCATGTTTTGTGTTACTGTGGGGCACAGGTTACGATTTATAATCCAATATTGATGTGTTTATCAGTTTGGTTAATTTCACTTATTTAGAACTTGCACATATTTTGTTAGATTTATATTGAAATATAGTATTGTTGCAAATGTAAATGGTATTGTTTTTTAATTCCAATTCCAATTGTTCATGTCTGGCATTTGAGAAAACACTGGATATAGAACATCCATCTGTGTCTTGCCACTGTGTTACATCGCTTATTAGGGTGATGGTTTTGATATCACAATACAGTTTTGTCATCGATGGTCTTCAAGTGCCTGAAGGCAACACTCTAACAGTCTGTTTTATGGTCAAAGATCCTTGCTCTTAATTCTAAAACCTATTTTCTAGATTTGAGTTTAAAATTATTTTATTCATCTGTCTTCATATAAAATGGATGAAGGATGTTTACATACCATTAATAAGTTATTTTTAATTGAACATCATTTTGTTTTTTTTTTCAGGCCACAATACATAGTTAGAAATGAAGGAATTACATTATAACAGGTATTTCTGTCAGAACTTGTAGTAACTTAATTTTATTGCTTTTAAATACCCTCCTCAAGGTGTCCTCAAGATCTTCTTCCTGTGGATATGTGACATGGGCATCAGAGGGGACAGTTGTCCCCTGCAGGAATGCTTCCAGGGCAAGGAGTAGATGGAGCAGGTCAGAGCTGGTGGGCATAGGATGAGAATTATCTAAATGGACCTGAACAGAGTACTCTGTGCAAAGAAAAAAAAAGTCCTGACGTTCTGATAGCTGTAGTTATTCCTATAAAACCTATGAAAATCAAGTGTAGCTTCCTCAAAGTATGAATGTGTTCATTTGTTTCATTTAATAGGAAAGCCTTGTCTACAAGCCAGGTTTACAGTGGTACAGATCTTTGGAATCAAAACTCCCTGATGCTGAGCAGAGAAGCCCCACTGTCGTTGACAATGACTTTCACGAGACTGCAGGGTGGTCATTTAGAGTTCCTCCTGGAAAGAAGAGATGTGTTTCTATTCCAGTTGTGCCAACCTGCATGAGGTCATGTAAATCAACATCTCAATGCCATATAGTGGGTACCTATCAATTTTAAATGATGTGTTAAAATGCTCTTACTGATACAGATTCCATTTTCAGAAGTTGGCAATCCTCAAACTGAGACTCAGATACTCTTGTTAGAATATAAACTAGACTTCTCAGAAATATTGATTTGTCATCTTTTAGATTTAGATCATTACTTAGAGGTGTGGGAGTTTAAATGAGGACATTATAAGAGCAAGACAGTTTCTCGTCACATTCTAGTTCAAAAAAATAAGACAACTATAAGTTAAAGAATAAACTATCAAGGATGGTTTTACCTAGTAGTTTCTAGTTCTGCCAAATGAATGTATACCAAAGTTAGTTACAAAAAATCATATAAGTCTAGTTGACAATGATTATCATTTTGGAAATAAAAGCCTATTCATAAATGTCTGTCAGTATCACATTAATCTTCTCTAGATTTTGGAAAAGTTTTATTCTAGGATTAGAACTGGAAGCACAAGTTGAAATTAACTGACCTTCTGCACTATATCATACTGCCCTACAACCTCAACCCCAGTTAGCAGGAGTTGGAAGGAAAATTATTATTTACAAAGGAAAGAAGTTTCATTTATGTTACTCCCAGATCTTGTTATCCCATAAATTCATCTAGCAAATATAGCTTCTAGAATTTTAACATCAATATAATATATCATCAATTCAGAGAAAAAGTTAAATATTTATGTCTGATTTTAATGTTAGTTGCTTTCTGCCAATTTTTCTCTAAACAGACCTGATATAATAATGAAAAACAATTTTAAGAAATTGTATGCCTTAGGCAGTAGACCATTTTCATTCTCAGATTTAAATCTGAGACAAAGCTATTTGTAAGTATATAATAATAATTCTGGTGCCCCTGGTTCTATATTGAACGATGCCAACAGTATGAAAGAAAGAGGTTTTTAAAAGATGAGTTGACTAACCAGCTTCCACATCCACTTCCTGTTTTCCTGCAGTCATAGCGTGGTCTTTGTAGGAGATATTTCCAAAAGCAACAAATATTGTGAAATCATACACTTGGGATAGGCAGGCTAAGTGATCTCCAAATTTTGAGGTGAAGTATGGCATGAGAGAAACAGCAAAGCACTTTCAGGGAAAAGGGTTGAATTCAAACCTAAATGCCAGTCACACTAATACTGTAACTTTGGGCACATCCCTGAACTCCTGTGCATCTCAGTACACATATCTGCACTACTCTCTAGATGACGATTTTGTTCATCAAATAAAATCATGTGTCATTAGGAACAAAACAATGTATTACCAAAATGCTCAAGAGGTTAAGAGAGGATGTGGTAAATAATTGTCATATTTTCCTCCCTTCATTTTTAGTTTCAATTATTCAGCAAATATTTATTATCTGCAAAGTTCCAGTGATAAGCATTGGAGATACAAGATAAAATGGAGTAGTCTCTAATCTGAGATAGACATGAGGTGATGTGATCTGACTAGCTTCATAGGGATCATTTGGCCACTGTGCTGAGCACAAAGGGTTGGTAGGTAAAGGCAGAAACAGAGACAACAATGGCAAAACTTTTCTTACTATGCATTCCTTGCTCCTTTCATAAGCAGTTGTGGGTACCATGAGCTTGAGGAAAATACAGATTTATTGTTGAGTACAGTAACACCTGTAAACTCTAAATGTTCAAAGTCACAAATAGACTACTGTAGCATTTCAGGCAAGAAATGATAGTGGCTTAGACAGGAATAGAAGTGGTAAGAATTATACTAAGAGGAAGATTGATGGCTGAGTTTTGAATTCTTCATGGCAAAAAGACAACTGGTGCCCTTCAAGGGTAGGCAAAGATTAATCAAAGCAAACAGATAAAACTATGCTCATAGCAGAATGAAAATTCCACAGATTCTATTGGAAGGAATTTGGGAGGGTAGTCCACAGGAAATGGAAGAAAGAAATGGAAACAAAGCTCCAGGTTTAGAGAGGCTGACTCTGGGGACAATACATAATCAATCACCTGGCAGTGATGTGTGCGTGGACTGTCTCCAAGACTGGACCAACAGAATGTGATGTCTCAGAACAGATCTCATTCTATGTGTGAGGGGTTGGAAGAAAATCTTTAGTCTCCACAGTCATTCACGTTTATGTAAAACCAGCTGTTGCTTATTTGGGTAGTGGACTAGAAAAACCACAGTAGAACTAAAGAGCATTGGAGAAGAGTCCAGCTTTTGAATAAAGCGGGTAGAGTATATACAATTATAACCATTATTTAATAAGTATGTACTCTGTATCTCTGTATATAATCATTACTTAGTATGTGCTCTGTATATTTAATCTTCACAACCAGAATACCTTGAAAAAGATGTTATTTATCACTACTCAGACTTTTGGCTAAAATCAAGTGTAAAAGATGCCGTGATCCCATCTGAAATGAGAAAAATACTACTCAGAAAGCTTTTTCTCCCATCTTTGAGCAATAAGTGACAAGACTATAGTTTGAATCTTTCCCACTTTCCATTGTACTCTGAAAGGCCACAGAAGTGTGTCTCACTTTAGAAAATGGAGAGTTGGAGTTAGTTGGGAACACTATAGAAACAAGAGTGAAACAGTCTGTAAAGAAAACATCACTCCTCAGCCTTTTGGCTAAGATCAAGTGTAGTTTCTGTTCTTATCAGAAATAGAATTGTCATTGCTTTCTTAGATTCAGTATTGGGTTTGAATGACTCCCAGGCTGCCCTTAGGTAACCCAAGGAAAAAAATTGCTAAGTTTAGCAGTTGCCTTTTAAATTTTGGGATCTGAAAGAAGTAGTTATTATTTTAGATGACTTTCCAAGTGTTTATACAAGTGAATAATTTTCTTTAATTAAATCTGTCATCATAAGCTTTTACCTCTTCCAAATTCTCATCCTTTCAAGTCTGACAGGTATAAAAATTTTTGTTACGGTACATCACTTCTACCTGTACTTCCTTACTTTTACAAGTGACTGTGCACATCACACGGCAGAGGATCATTAGCAAGAACAGAGAGAACGTGTGAAGCCTCAGCCCTCAGAACTGTGAAAGTTAGATCCAGGAGTAAAGGCCCTTGAGGGTGGGCGGAGGGGCAGGATTTCACTCTTTAAAAACGTATTCTTCAAAATACTTAAGGACATGTTGCTTATTATTTTTACCTTGTGTCTTAGTGTCTTTCTCATCATTGGAAGGCAACACTCAACACCCACCCCGTAAAGGAGGAGAAGCCTTGTTTGGCTCATGGTTACACTCCGTGAGTGGTACTCACCTGACACCAATGCAAAAACACGATGGCACAGGGGCATGGCGGCGGAAAAGTCACTCAACCCATGACAGCCAGGAAGCAGAGAGCAAAAGCAGGAGGTAGAGACAAGAACAAACACTTCCAGGTCATGTCCCCAGCAAGTTCACTGATGACTTCAGCACCCTCAGGACCCAGTCTCATTCCACACACATGAGAATGTTAGGAGACATTGTTGAGCTAAACCGTACACTTTGGTTCAGTTTCTTCCTAAACTCTATCCCCCATTCACACGAGGGTGATATAACTTGATGATGAACTCCAACAGTCCAGGAAGCGAGCCATACGGCATCACAACTACTTTTGTGGAATGTATCACGCTACCTCAACAAGCAATTCCAGGGAACTGTTTGTCTCCTTGTTTGTTTTTTGTAAAATGGTCTGCAGTACTGTGTGCTTAGCATGTCAGTTCCTGGAACATAAGATCCATTGTATTTGACTTTGGTTGGGTTGTATGTACTGAAAGTCCAAAAATTTAATGATAATTAAAATGATATTTAAAATTATTTATTAAGAATGTGTTTAGTTTCCATGTTTAGTGTCTTTCATTTTACTGTTTTATCAATTTAAGGATCATGAGGATTGATAAATACCAGAACATAATCTTCATATTGGGAAAAACCCCTATGAGTATTAGTAAACAAACCACATAACTAAGCTCATTTCACGCTTTTCAAATGCACTGACTTAGGGCACAATGGGGTAGCACGACATTTTATTTCAACTACTCTGTCTGATTATTTCCAGTAAATGCACATAAAAGTGTAACTCAAACTGTAGTTAAATTAATGGAAAATTACACAACATAGAGGTAAAAAGAGTCACAGATTTGGAATCAAACAATTTCAGTGCCCAAGAATGTTCTGCTACTGATTCCTCCCTCACCACAGAAAGGGAACTCCTTGGCTTAATATTTCCTGATCTATGAAGTGATAGAAGTGGCCTAGGTGACTTCACAATCACATTCTAACTTAAAATCTTATCAATATGAAATATTTTATGGGAAAGTTTCATAATAATATTATTTCGAGGATTTAATTCATTATTTTAGAACATAACATGTCCAAATATTAATGGTTTGCTTTTCCAGTATATGTTACTTTCATTTCAGTCTAGTTTGTGATTCTTTTTTCAAGGTGAGATTAGAATCATTCCTACTGTGCAGTATGGTTTCAGAGTTTTCAACATATAGCGCAATAGTATGTGACAAAATGCTTTACAGCAAAACATAGGAGACAGATAATATTCCTCAGAGTGGATCATTCTGAATGTCGTCCAAGTAGACAGGTAAAATAAACTTTGGAAGAAGAAAACTGACATTTAAAATTGGTAGAGATACAAGTATTTTTGCAGAAATAACATCTTATACTTCAACGGCAACCTGTCTCTTTTTCTTTCTTACAAACACATAAAAAAGGCATTTGAAGTTACTGATTAGCTTCAACACAGTGATCTTTGGCTGTGTCTAAGGTCCATGAAAATTGACTAAATATACTTCTATCAAAGAGAAAAACTAAAAACTTGAGCACATTTTTAAAAAACTAGATTTTTGTTATTCTGTGGCATCAGCTCAAATTTCATTTTACTGGACAAGAATTTTAGACACTCCCTTTCCCAAAGAAATGGGGGATTTTTTTTTTTAATTTTTGAGACAGGGTCTCACTTTGTACTTCCGGGCTGGCCCTGAGCTCACTGTGCAGCCCAGCCAAGCCTCAAAGGAGCAGCAATCCTCCTGCCTCTGCCTCCCGAGTGCTGGGATTATAAGCGTGAGCCACCATGACTGGCACCGTCGTATGTGATATTGATTGCTGGTAAGCATGAGTCACCATGTCCAGCATTGTATGTGATTACTGGGGATTGAACTCAGGACCTTGCACTTGCAAGGCAGGCGCTGGAACCACTGAGCTAAATCTCCGGCTCAAATGGGGGATGTTTTTAAGGAAATATATAAATATGTGGCTATCTGTTCATAATCAGAATAAACTTTACATTCCCATGAATTATCCTCTTTCTTGTAGTATGTTCCCCTCTAGAATGAGAAGGATCTTGTTGAATGGAAAGGAAAGTAGATTCTATAACCCCTCGTGTTATTTCTATCATTAGCCTTGGCAATGTATGGACATAAAGGAGGGGGACTTTAAGCTAGGAGCCATTTTGATGAATGTACACACACACTTTCATCAGGGAGTCAAGATTAACCTACAAAGGAATGACCATCTGTGACTGTATAACGTTAAAGAGATGACAAAACTCTGAGGCGATATAATTTATCTACCATTATTGCGCAACTACTCTGCAAGAAGCATCAGGGTTCAATTAGGAGAGATAAAAAATGAGTAAGACAGTTCATTGCACAGAGAGTTGATGTAATGTTAACCACAAACACACTAATTTAGGCAATAATGTGGTTTAATGTTATGATGCAAGCGCGACACTCTCTAGGAGTGCAGACTGCTAATACATGAGCAATCTGGGCGAATTTTTTTCACTAAAGCCCATATCTTTTCATCGTGATCTGTTTGCTAATGATTCCAAAAACTCCATTGCTAGTCTTCCTGCCAGAAGAATCATATGTTGTACTGCCTGTTGGATATATCCACATAGATGTCCCCTGTATTTATTAAACGCATGCATCCAGGATAAAACTCACGCTCCTCTCTAGGATAGCTTATTTCTCTTACATAGTGTCTTTCCAGATTCACCCAGCCTCCCATGCCAAAAATTCCACAGATATGCCGGACGTGGTGGCTCACGCCTGTCATCCCAGCACTCGGGAGGTGGAGACAGGAGGATTGCTGAGTTCGCGGCGGCTTGCCTGGGCACCATAGCGAGCTCAGGGCCAGCCTGAACTACAAAGCGAGACTCTGTCTCAAAAAAAAAAAAAAAATTCCACAGATATGTGTTCCTTTTTTCCTACGAACTCTCTACACAGATCACTAGCAAGCCTGGCCTGTTATTTCTCCAAAACTCTTCTTAGGTCTGTCTGTCGTCTCCTTCTCAAGCCGGCCCCTTTCCTTAGTTGAGGTTCCATCAACTGTCAACTAGACGTGACACTGGTCTTTGCTCCCAAAGCTTTCTCTTCTTTTACATCAACCTTCACACAGCTCCCAAAGGTATATTCCTTTAAAAACAAAAATCCCTTCCCAGTACTCATCTGTCTACCATTTTGTGTAACATTATAAGATACCTGATGGAAATGCATTTTAAAGGCGGACATAATACAGTTTGTCAAACTCTAGTCAGCGTTGCCAGTTCAAATTGCCTTGAACTTATCACCATCTTGTATCCATCACCACTGCAAAACACGCTTCCATGGCCACGGCACATGCTATTTGCTCTTCTGCAAACCTTTCCTTTTTCTAAGCCTTGACGTCTTTTCATCTGTCACATATGAACAATCTATTTTTCTTCCCTTAATTTCCCCTGAAAAAATTAATTTTCCCTATATCTGTGGAGTATATTGTTTTGCCTTTATTTTTGCAACTCTGTTTGTGTGACAGAGCTCTTTCAACAGACAACAAAATTCTCAAGGGTACAAAGTGGATTTCATTGACCTTTCTATTTTCCATGTCTCTAATTAGCTGGTAAATGGCATGTGTTCAATAAATGAATGACTGATTATCATTTTTGGACACTGTACAAATAAGTAATTGCCCTTTAGGATTAATAGCCATATAACCCAGAGCTTCACAAAACACTTCAAGGAGAGGAGGTAAGAAATAGGTCTCAAAGAGATTTAGAGATTCATTTGAAAGGAGTGTATTAAAAGAAAACACAACTATGCCCTTGTTAACAACATAATTTTGGTAACAAAAAAATCAACTAATATCTTTAAGGTGGAGTGAAATCAAAATTCTGGGTGTGGAGGAGAAATTAGAGACACTCATTTTAGTCTCAGATATCCTCTTTGTAGACTTGTAATTGAAACTCCAGACTATGATGAGGATATCAAGGGATCCAGTAAGGGAAGAGAAGACTGCATACATAATCCATGTTGATTCTCAAATTCTCCCTGAGGATGCCACAACCAAAACATTTCTGTTTCCAGGTGTGGTTGGTATATTATGTTTTAACTGCTGCTCTTGTTATGTCACTGATACTTTGTGGTTTGTATGTAATCAAGGAGAAAGTAGGTTTTCATAATTGAATTCTTTTTTTTTTGAGAATTTGTACAAGTATATGACACAATTTAATTCTCATTTTTCCCATTCCTCCACACACCTTACAACCTCCCAAGCTTATACATAAGCTTTATTTTCCTCTTTTTAAAATTACCATCATATTTTTCTTCCCCTTGTTACTAACCCTTATTATTTCACAATATCTACCATGCACTCTAGAGTTCATTCACATCTTCAGTTTCTCATACCAAAGAAAAGATACAATATTTACGGATCTAAGTCCCACTTTTCCTGAATATTCTTTTCAAATAAAAGAAAAATTTGGAGGCAGCATCAAATTGTTCTGTTTCTTCTTCCTTTTTCAAGCCTGTTTTCATTCACTTGAACAAGGAATAATATGAATACCAATTAAGTACTAATTTTTAAAATTGCGTTTCTGATTAAGTTAAACCAATAAATTGTCATGCTTTGTAAAAGTATAACAATATTTATCTTAAATATATAATTTACCTCATAATATTTATTCAATATATCAGTTATTCAAAGATACTATGAATTTCTTTTTTTTTTTTTTTTGAGACAGGGTCTTGCTTTGTAGTTCAGGCTGGCCCTGAGCTCACTATGGAGCCCAGGCAAACCTCGAACTCAGCAATCCTCCTGTCTTTGCCTCCGGAGTGCTGGGATGACAGGCCTGAGCCACCAAGCCCAGCACTGTGGTATGTGGTATTGATTGCTGGTGGGTGTGAGTCTCCACGCCCAGCATTGTATGTGGTTACCGGGGATCGAACTCAGGACCTTGCACTTGTGAGGCAGGTGCTGGAACCACTGAGCTAAATCTCCAGCCCTACTCCAACCCTAAGAAAAGTGCTACTAACTCAGAGCAAGACCTGCTATTCTAGTACAGTTTTTCATAAACTGTGTTCCTTATTATTTGATAGAGATGTAAAACAGTAATTGAGATGTTAGGAAAATCGAATAATGAACATATTCGTTTTCTAAACATTCTCCTTTTAATATCATTTGATCACATTGTGTAATGTGATAAATTGGTTAGCTAATTCATACAATACTGTATTGGGTTTTTCCTTATAAAAAGCTATAAGATCCTAGGTTTTATAAATTTCATTAATTTGAGAAATCTTATGATCAAAGATATGAAGGTCTAGGAAGTATCTTTGTGTGTTATCTTCCTGTAAAACTAGTAGATAGCCCAGGACTCAGAGTCAATCTTATTTGAATGAATGAATAAATTCAAAAAGTATCAAAGCTCTTTATGTTCCTGCAGATGATTGATGAAAATGTCAATTACATTGTTCTATGAAGTCATTAATTTATACGTATTTGTAATTTTGGGAAACACATGATGTAGGATGAAAATCTTTGTGGGAACCTAGCATCCTCATGATGGACTCCCTATTTTGGATGAAAAGGGCAAATGTCGCTTCCCCCTCGACCAGCAAGGAAGACTCGACCGCGAACTCTTCTTTCTGCTGTTTTATTC
>PVIC010026043.1:13461-24765 GCA_004025085.1 Thryonomys swinderianus
GACACGTGGCATTCTGGGATAGGCGGCTATACAGCGGAAGCGAACTGGCTGATCAGGCAATGCCTAAATATAGACTTGTTTTTCAGCGGATATAGACTTGTTTTTCAGCGGATATAGACTTGTTTTTCAGTGGTTCAGACCACTTGACCTACTTCCTCAGCGCCATCTTTTGGGCGCGGTTGCCCTTTGGCTCTCCACAGGCAAACTTTCTAGGGAAGACTTTGCTTTGTAGGAGGAACAGATGGGAGGGCAGCTAACATTTCAGTTCTTTGTTATACAAAGTTCTCTTCTAGGAAATAGGTGAGCTGGCCTCAAAGACATGATACAGTAGGTTTCACTTTCCCTACTCTGCTGAGGACAAAATATGGGGAAGTTAAAGCAAGTGAGATATGTGGGTGTGCACTACGCAAAATCAAGACAGGGAGTCAAAACACATGACTGGGAAGGCCTACGAGTACTCACACACAGTATGATCCACTGTGGAGTCAGCAGCACAGAGTCAAATCTCCACATTTCAAAGTGAAATAGAAAGTCTACTGAGACTGATCTATAGTGGAATGTTTTGACACTGATGCTACTTAGCTTGGATGACCCAACAAAATAAATACCCTGGGTCTTCTGGACCACACAAAGATCCACCTTTTACTTCTATTACACTCAGGACATGGTCTTGGGAAGGCCGTTCTTGGTCCTAGAGAGTTCAATAGCAAGGTCTTTAGCCCTTCGTGTAAGACCATGTTCTTTACCACACTTGGAAAATGTCCTATGGTAGGGAATATCCAAGGAATCCATAGTAAATAAATAAAAAGGCCTACTAATTATAATGGGATGCATACACCATATTGCAAGCATCTAAAAATTGGTTGGGAGGTTCACAGTAGATATTGAGCAGAATTCTACCTATAAAAGCTTAGATGTTATTTACAGCATAACCAAAGAACCGAGTTGTATATTGTTAAATTGTAAGTAAGGGAAGTGAGCTATTTACAACAC
This sequence comes from Thryonomys swinderianus, assembly GCA_004025085.1. Classification (NCBI taxonomy): domain Eukaryota; kingdom Metazoa; phylum Chordata; class Mammalia; order Rodentia; family Thryonomyidae; genus Thryonomys; species Thryonomys swinderianus. The sequence goes on from PVIC010026043.1 coordinate 14,455, forward strand.
AGGTCTTTCCTTATAAAATAAGTTACCTTTCTTTCCTACTTTCCAACCGGAACATGCTAGTGAAATAAATTAAATCCTTCTAAAGTCTGCAAAGCATTACAAATAAGATACACATGTCTACAAAAGGAAAAAGTAAGAATGTTATGTGTTCATTTCCTTCTTTCATGGCATATTTGATTCAAAGTTCTCTGTTAAATTAAGTAAGATTAGTAGGTTTTTTTCCTCAGTCCTACAGAGTAAGAGTCTCTATTATATTTTTTAATTTTTTAATTTATTTTTATTTTTTGCAGTACTAAGGATCGAACTTGGGCTCTTGTGCTTCCAAGGTAGGCGTAGTACCACTTGAGCTAAATCCGCAGCCCTAAGAGTTCTATTTTTAAAAACTGAATTCACTTCATTAAAGTCAACTCTTGATTTATGTAACTATCACTTGTCTGTAATTTATGTCACTCACTGTTCTAGGTTCTAAGACTATTTCAAGGGCTAAGACCAACATGACCACTGTTACTTCACTATAACATATTTTCCAATTTCTATAATCAATGAAATTTACCTGTTTCCAAAAATTGCAAAATTCATAGATTTTACTCAGTCTATAAAATTTAATATTTAAGTGACTATCAAGTCCTCAAAGCTTATCTGAGAACTTAGTGAATTTATAAGGAAAATTTCAGTATGATTATTTCAAAATTGTCAGTACACCCTAAAACTTTTTAGCAGAATAGGTATTAGCAACTACTGAAATCATATTTAAAAGATGGCTTAGAGGGAACAAACTTGTTCTAGAAATTAAAAAAATATCACACAAACTTTCAGTAATTAAAAAAGTACAAAAGTTGCACAGGTTCTAATGAACAAATTAATAACGCTTTCAAAAATAGATTCATGTGCTTTGTAAAAGACAGAAGAGCTGTATAGGTACTCCGCTCCTCCCCACTTGGGTCAGGACCCTAATTTCCCCTTTAGGCACACACCCATGCTTCTTTCCACTAGACTCTACCTCATAAGATTCTATCATTCCTAATAGCACCATACTAGAGACCAAGTCTAACACATGGAGCTTTGGGGAACACTTCAGATCCAGTCTACAAAACAGGAAAATTTACTCTAACCTCAAAGAAGATTTCAAATACTAATTTGATGGCTTTCAGATCTTGGTTAAAGGTCAAATTTCTCTGAAGTAAAATTGGGATGTCCCAAGCTGCTAACCAAAGTTTTAACTGGGATTATGGATGGAGATGGGAGGAAGTATGAAGACCAAACTACCATCAAACAGCACTGAGAGGATAACTGAGATCCCTATGTAGGTACACAGGTTTCCATTTCTTCTCACCGCCCATCAATACTGGATAAATAGCACTGGGTGTGGTAGGGTGATAGGAAAAATGGAACCAGCAAGCAGCATTAATTTAGCAGAGAATTTGGAAGTAAATGACCTGTGAGTGATGGGGCTACGCCATGACTGTTGTCCTCTCACAGGTAAAGAGGGATGGGCCTTTCAGACAGAGTAGACTTTTCTAGGAAATTTCCCAGAAATGACAAACCCAAACTCAGGCTGCAACTTCTCGAGATCATGCTGCCTGAAGTTAAGAGTATCAACAGACGCCAGGTGTGGTGGCTCATGCCTGTAATCCCAGCACTCGGGAGGCAGAGGCAGGAGGATTGCTGAGTTCGAGGCTTACCTGGGCTACATAGTGAGGTTAGGGCCAGCCAACTACAAAGTGAGACCCGGTCTCAAAAAAAAAAAAAAAAAAAGTATCAACAGACACAACTGCCTCTTTTTTTAAAAAAAATTGAACTCTTTATTACAGGTCAGAATCACACACAACATTGGGGAATTTTTGCCAGTATATGATAGAAGTTAATTCTCATTTTTACCCACATTCCTACCTACCCCAACCCCCCACCCCTTATATACATGCTATTTCTTTTATTTCTAAATCATACTTATTCTTTCCCCTCATTACATTCTCCTACCACATTCCCTTTGAATATTTCCTATTTTACAAAATCTATCATAGGACCAAGTCAAATAAACTACCAACCTGTTAGAAAACATGAGAAAGCAAAAATAAGAAAAATAGAAGGATAAGAAGGTAAGGAAATGTACTTTTTTTTTTTTTTTTGCTTTTTGAGACAGGGTCTCGCTTTGTAGTTCAGGCTGGCCCTGAGCTCACTATGGTGCCCAGGCAAGCCGCCGCGAACTCAGCAATCCTCCTGTCTCTGCCTCCCAAGTGCTGGGATTACAGGCGTGAGCCACCACGTCCGGCATTGTGGTATGCGGCGTTGATTGTTGGTGGGCGTGTCTCCACTCCCAGCATTATACGTGGTTACCGGGGATCGAACTCAGGTCCTTGCGCTTGCGAGGCAGGCGCCGGAACCACTGAGCTAACCCTCCGGCCCAGGAAATGTACTTTTGATAATTTCTTCATTTTTATATTAGAATAAATGTTGCTCTCCAAAGTTTATGTCAAAGAAATGAAGTTAAAGAAAATTAGTGTTGTAAAAGTGAAGGATTAAATATGGGCTAAGGAATTTCCATGTGACCCAAAATATGGGGCAACTAAAAATAAAAACTTAGACAAATTAAATTTGTAAAAAAAAAAAAATAGAGAAAGAGAATGTATTACTTCATTTAAAAGATGAAAAGACTAGGTAATACTCTAGATTTAGTGCAGTGGTAGAATACTTGCTTAGCATGCATGAGTCTCTAGGTTAGATCCCTAAGACCACAAAAAATTTAAATTTAATTTTATAAGACTAATAAGATATACAGGCTTTTAATAATGGCAAGCTAGAGAAATCAGAACAATTGAAAAGCTTAGATAAAATATTTTTAAGCATATGATGAAAAATTGAGGTGTACACACAATGGTATATTTTTTAGCCTTATGAAAGAAAGAAATCCTGGAGGGTACTACTCCAATGCCTGATGCACATACTACAGTTTTTGGTTTACTTTTGAGCAAGAGCTCAAAAGAAGGAGGAGGAGAATGAGGAAGAAAGCTTGTCATTTTTTGTAACAACAACATGGATCAACCTGGAGGGAATCATGTGAAGTAAAATAAGCCAGGCTTGCCAGAGAAAGAAATCAGGAAAGCAGTTCCATTTGTACTAGCTCAAAAAAAATCTAAAGAGGTAGGAATCAACCCAGCCAAGAAGGAGAAAGGCCTCTATAGTGAAAACTCTGAAGAAAGAAACTGAAGAGGAGATTAGAAAATAAACAGACATCTGTTGTTCTTTGATAGGAAGAGCCAACACTATGAAAATGGCCATATTACCAAAACAATATCTAGATATAATAAAATCTTTATTAAAGTTCCAGTGACATTCTTCACAAAACTAAAAGACATAGTCCTAAAATTCATATGGAGCCAGAAGAGATCCAGAGTAGCCAAAGCAATCCTAGCAAACTGGGAGGCATCACAGTACTACCTTTCAGATTATAATACAAATCTATAGCAACAAAAACAACATGGCACTGCACAAAAATAGAAGTGAAATCAACAGAAGACACAAACAATCTGTCTACTTTTTTACATATAAGCCAAAAACTTATGTTGGAGAAAAGATAGCTTCTTTATCAAATGGTTCTGGGAAAACTGGATATGTACTAGTTTTTTGTTTTTGTTTGTTTTTTTGTTGTTTTGTTTTGTTTTGTTTTGTGGTACCAGGGATCGAACTCAGCCCCTTGTGCTTCCAAAGTAGGCATGGTACCACTGAGCTAAATTCCTGGCCCTCAATATCCATCCATCTATCTATCTATCTATCTATCTATCTATCTATCTATCTATCTATCTATCTATCTATCCTGATAGAAGATTTGAACTATATCCCAATCTCTCAATTTATACTAAAATCAAAGTAAAATGGATCAAAGACCTAGATTAAAAAAAAAACAAACAGAAAATTGAAGTTCTTGGAAGATAGCACAGGGGGAACACTTAAACCCATAAGCATAGGTGAAGACTACCTAAAGAGAAATCTTATGGCATAGGAAATAATACCAAGAATCAACAAATGGGATTACATCAGATTAAAAAGCTTCTTCACAACGCTAGGAAATAATTAGCACAGAACAGATGACATACAAAATGTGGAAAAATTTTTGCTAGCTAATCTTCTGTTAAAGAATTAGTACCTAGAATACGCAAAGAACTAAACCAAAACCCAACACAGATGATCTAATTAAAAATTGTCTATACTGAAAAGAGACTTCATTAAAGAAGTACAAATGACAAATAAATACATGAAAAATCTTCAACACCTTTAGTCATTAAGAAAATAAAAATCAAAGCAATTCTGAGATTCCATCTCAGTCCAGTTAGAATGGCTATCATTAAAAGCAAAAAACAACAAATGTTGGCAAACAAGGGAACCCTTCTACATTGTTGGTGGGAGTGTAAACTAGTATAAGCCTTATGGAAATCAGTATATAGAATCTTCAAAGCTTAAAAACAGAAATTCAATTTGATCCTGCTATATTTCTCTTGGGTAAATTCCCAAACTTTCTAATTTCTAAAAACAGAAACATATCCCTTTCCCTCTTTATCCATTTGTCTATCAACAAGGATATATATATATATATATATATATATATATATATATATATATATATATATGGACAAGGAAAATTATATATATATTCATAGATATGAATATTATTTACCCATAAAGACAAATTAAGTTATGTCATTGCAAGAAAATGGATGGAACTTCAAACTACAATCCTAAGTGAAATAAACCAGACACAGAAAGTTAAATACTGCAGGGTTCGTCTTATATGAGAAACAAGGCAGTCAAGCAGGCAGCAAAAAGGGAGGGAGGCAAAAAAGCAGGGAAGGAGAGACAGAGAAATAAAGGTAGGAAACAAGAAGAATGTTGATAATGGGGAAGGGGAGGAGAGAAGGAGGTAAAGGAGTCAAAAATGATCAAGATATGTTGTAAGCATGTACCAGGTTCCCAAAACAAACATCACTATTTTGTGTTGCAAATATACTTCAATAAAAAAATAATCAAAACCCAGGCATATAGAGACAAGAACCATCATGACATCAAATGTATTTGTGGTATGAAAAAGTTGATCTCATGTGAACAAGTAGAGTGATGACTACCAGAAGCAGAGGGTAAGTGACTAGGAGAATGTTGGTCAAAGGACACAAAAGCCAAATTAGATAAGAAGAAAACTTTCAAGAAATCTAGTGGCTATCATAGTATTTACAGTTTTTAACATTGTATTACATATTTTAAATACCTAAGAAAGCAGACTATGTGTTTGTACCACTAACAGGGGTATCTGAGATAGCACATATGCAAAATGACTTGATATCACCATTCCACAATGTATACAAATATAAAAACATCATGTTACATTCATAAGTAGTTTTTCTTTGCCAATTAAATGAGTAAACAAATTACTGCTTTTAAAATAATTAACAATATTTGGAACATAACAAAAATAACTTATTTTGAAGACAAGAATCTATAATGTGAAAATTCAAGGAAGTAAAGAAAGCATTCAAAGCCATTATTCTACACCACAATCAAAATTAAAAATTTAGCCAGGCGTGGTGGCTCACGCCTGTAATCCCAGCACTCGAGAGGCAGAGGCAGGAGGATTGCTGAGTTCGAGGCTTGCCTGGGCTACAGGGTGAGTTCAGGTCAGAGCCTGCCTGAACTACAAAGCGAGACCCTGTCTCAAAAAAAAATTAAAAATTAAAAGCATGAGCTTAACCAGGCATGATAACATTTGCCTATAGTCTCAGCACTCTGGGAGGCTGAAGCAGGAGAATAATAAAATTCAAGCACAGGCAGGGAAAGTTTTAAACTTCATAAGACCCTCCCCGAAACATTTTAAAAATGATTTGTAAAAGAGAGTGACATATCTCAATGCAGAAGTTCTGAGTTCAATTTCCAGAGCTGAGGGGGGAAAAGACGCAAGTTTCATTTAACAATTAAAAGATATAATTAAATAAATTTTTGTTCTGGAAGTTTCAAAAAAAGAAATGATCAGAGCAATGCACACACACACACACAAAAATAGGAGAATAAATAAATGGGAAAAACATAGTCTGAAGAAGTTTCCGAAGAAGAGAATTGGGGCAGATACAGTACCTTAAGAGACAACTAAGTTCCAAAGCTAATGAAATGCATAGATTTAAGGATCAAGTTTAAAAAGTAAAGTAAAAAAAATCTACCCTTGAACCTATTTGTTTGCAACTGTAGAAATCCAAAGACAAAGAATTCTTAAAACCAGCCAACAAAAATAGATAACTTCAAAGAATCCAGAGAGCTGACTTTTCAACAACAGCAATCTTTCTTACCCTGAAAACTGGACAGTTTCCTGTGGAGGTTTAATCTGAATCCCACATACTTTATGTTTTTTATGTATCAGTTTAGGATTGATTTTTAAAGTGAAGAGGAAATGGAAATGAGATGTATTCAAAATGGAAGGAAAATAAAGGTTAAATTAAGAAATCTTCAGCAGTAAAGCAATGAGACCCACTAAAGAAATTCTTTTAAGGTTTTTCATTTTGTATTATGCAAATTATGCTCACGTACAATTTTTATAACACCCATCCTAGGGCTTTATATTTAAAAAGGCAAGTTTGCAAAGATATTCTCAATATTACAAGAAGTAGGAGAAATAAAAGGTAAAAGGCAAATTATGAATAGCATATTTCATTTGATCTAATGCATGTTAAAATGATAAATTTCTATTTTTAAAATTTATAAATTCAAAAAAATTAAGAAGGGTATAAATGCAGTTATTCTCAGAGTATCAGTTAAGAGGATCTCTTAATATTCTGTTTTATTTATGTTCTTTGGGGTCAGTTTTTCAGTAAGAAATTTCTTTTTTTTAAGAAAGAAAAGAGGCTTTTCAGAATTATCTCATTTATTGAGACCTTTATTATAAAATAATGTCTGTGTGCTACCATCATGATGTTTAGGCCTGTTATCGGAGGATGGTCTACTGTGAACTTTTGTTTTCTGTGTATGTCAGTTGCTCTCCACAGAGAATCTACTTTTGTGTCTGAGCTTTTCATCCAAGGACCAGGCGCTCAAATCTACCCAGATCCCACTGGAAGGGAAACAATGTGGTTGTGCAAAGCACTGAAAGTGGGAGAACAATTCAAGCCACGTGAACCTCGGGAGTGGGTCCAGCTTGTATCACTTTCCCCCACAAAGAATGACTCACATCTTACTCTTCAAGAGGTTGACCTTTGTTTTTCCCAAACTACCACATTTCCCAGACTTAATTAAACCCAAGTCAAAACAAAACTGCACGAAGAAAAAAATCCTCATTTCTTACTTACCCCCTCTCACTTGCTGTATTACTTTCTCCCACTTCTTAAGCCTTGGAGTCTTTCTTCTTTCCCCCACGCTCCTTCACAGAACAATCTCAAGAAGTAGAGGCTGACCACACTACTTCCTGTGGCCTCAGAAAAAGTTCCAGTTTTGCAATGAGGTGGAGGAACCTAAACGCTAGGGGACTGTGGCCTCACAAATTTTGTTTAGGCCACAGTTTCATCTCTCCACTTCACAGCAAACCGACCCTGGCAATGTTGTTTGGAGTTTGTCTAGGAGGGGGCCTGCTATGCAGGCTGAAACATTCATTCCGATCTGAATGTATCATTGTCAATTTGTACCCAGAATCATGGGAAGAATCTGAGCAGTGTGTTTGATTGTTTGTGTGCGCTATATGGGAGAGCTGGGTTATACATTCCAGCACATCATTATGAATAATGGACTGTGTAAAATTCTGGACAAGTCATTTCACAATTCTGGAAAGAGTTTCTAGCATGTGGTTATGTTGTTAGAAGAAATGAGGTCTCTGGCATTCTCCGAGTTTCTTTTGTACTGTCCTGAGTCTTCATGTAGCAATTAATAATTTTTCAGTTCTCTATATTCTAAAAGGCATTTTACACAACAGAAAGAGTTTTACTACAAGTCATCAAGAAGAAAATACATACCTTCTAGAAATGCATACCTTTTATTTTTTTCCTGGATATTTTAGAAATCACTTGATATTTCCTCCTGGCAAATATGGGAGAAGCATACATGATAGAATATTACCAAGATTTGTTTCATAGAAGCTATTAAGTGAATAGTTAGCAAGAACTCATGAACTTCCACAGAAAACTACTACACAGATAAACGTTCTGAGAAAGAACTCACTTTCAATCAGTTAAACTTATTTTAGAAACTCTCCTTTGTGCCAGGGTTGGTTAACACTACTGACCACAGAAAACTTTAATAAATGTCCCTTCAAGTTTCCTGAACAAGCTTGGATTATTTAAGGCTGTTTCCCCCACAAAAATTGGTAGAATATCTTTGCCCAAACTTTTAAAACTTCTTTTATCACCACTCTAATTTTAAAAGTTTGAAAATTCCATATTACCTCTTTCTCCTCATCACATAAGTATTTTTCTTCTCAGTGCTAGGGATCGGACCCAGGGCCTTCCCACCCAGCTATACCTCCAGTTATTTTTATATTTTATCTTGAGATAAAGTCTCACTAAGTTTCCCAGGTGTGGCTTGAACTTTCAATTTTCCTACCTCAGCCCCCCAAAGGGCTGAGATTACAGGTGTGGGCCACCACACTCCACTTCCTCATATCCCTTGATCTACACTTCCCTTAAAACTCGAAGCTGAAAGGTGGAGGCAGGGTCCGCATCCAGTCCTCCTGGTCATACATCCGGAGCATCTGCTGAGGCTCAGGCAGGGAAGCTGGCTTCCTATTTCTCAGGGATGCTGCCCCCAACATATCCCCCACAGAAAGTGCCCTCGGCTTCGTTTCTTATACTTAACCCTCTGTATTGATGTTGATTGATCCAAATGAAGCAACTCTTAGGGCTTTATCTCTCTCTTCTTTCTTTTCTGTGCTACTGTGCCCAGACCAACCCAATCTCATAGGAATAATCTTGTTCAACTAACCTTTGTTTTTGAATGAAAAGGGCTTTTCAAGTTTCCCAGAACTAACAGAATATGGGGTTACATGAAAAAGCCCGGGGTCTTTATTTGGCTATTTTTGTTCCAGTTTTCAGTACAAGTTAATACCCTGCATAAATGATGTACCTCCATTTACTGATGGTTATCAATCAGTTACACACAACATTGCATTAAGCATGTGCTGAATGTTGACAAAATGACAATGTATGAGAAAAGTTGGGCATGTCATGTCTATCTATGATACATGCATATGTAACAACTGGAGTTTAATTACATGCTCTTTCTACAGCAGTATGGATGTATCTATGGAATAGTATTAAGATACCCATATAATGAAATACACAATTTTTGATAAAAGATTGTGATAAAAAGTTTAATGGTTGTTTATAAATTTGTATTTTAAAATACACCAACATCTCTAAGCACCGTATTACCAACACCACACAAGCATGTACCCATGTGGAATCTATTAAGACAATAGTTAATATGTCCGATTAAACACATTTTAAAGTTTCTACTTGGACATGGTAAATAGAACACCTACCCTTTTTAGCACCTAGCCTCACTAAAATAAAATATAATGGATTTCTTAAGTATAAATGCACGCACACACACACACAAAAAGAATGGCAAGGATTTTACAGTGTAAATGAGCTAGCAAACCCAGGGAAGATCCAAACAATTAGAAAAACATAGTGGAATTTAGGAGATTAAATACCAAATGCCAACAGAACCTTCCAGCAGTACCGGACATGTGCCTGGCTATAAAAATGGTGGAGGGACTCCTACTGTTATTTTCTTAGAGCAGGTATGAAAACAGAATGACTCTGTGCCCTGCTCGCACCCTGAAACAACCTGGTGACTCCCCTTTCCTGTTCTAGCAAAAGACATTCCAGATTCTGGGCACCAGAAAATGGAATGAAGAGAAAAGAAAGAAGCTGACCTGGCAATATAGGGATAATTATAAATCTCTGTTCAACACTGGAATTCTCCTTCTCCTCCTCTCTCAGTTCCTGCATTTCAATAATAAAAGCAGCGAGGAACCTATTGAGCAGGAAGAAAACTATAGATGTAGCTTGTTAGTTTGTTTTCTGAAAAATTTTGATCCAGAGAAATAGCGCATGGTTACTGACGTTAGAGAGAAAAGGAGAGTGCCTCAGCAAAACAGCCAGGCCCCCCAAAGTCCACCACCAGGGAACAAAACCCAACCACACAGAATTTCCAGTCAATACATTCAGGGTCTTTATCTTAAATACAAAGTGTTTAAAAATCATTAGAACTTTGAGGAAAGCATCCAATTTCAGAAAGAGACCCAAGATATAAACTGCTTGATTCAACTTTCAGTACCTTGGGAATGAG
>PVIC010026044.1:0-24830 GCA_004025085.1 Thryonomys swinderianus
TGGGATTACAGGCGTGAGCCACCACGCCCAGCTAGATTCAATTTTTTGAATGACTTTGGAAGCATTCCTTCTCACTCAATTTCATTAGAGTTTGAGGACTACTGTTAGATTTCCCCAAAGTTCTTGTAGAATTCAGTGGTCCATTCACTACTGTTCAATTAATTGCTGGTTATGGGATCATTCAGAGCTTTTATTTTATTTATTTATTTTTTTGAGACAGGGTCTCGCTTTGTAGTTCAGGTTGGCTCTGAGCTCACTATGTAGCCCAGGCAAGCCTCAAACTCAACAATCCTCCTGTCTCTGCCTCCCGAGTGCTGGGATTACAGGCGTGAGCCACCACGCCCAGCACTGTGGTATGTGGTATTGATTACATTGTATGCAATGCCCAGCATTGTATGTGGTTACTGGGGATCGAACTTAGGACCTTGCGCTTGCAAGGCAGGTGCCAGAACCACTGAGCTAAATCTCCGGCCCCCAGAGCTTTTATTTTTTGATTCAGTTTTGGCAATTCATGTGTCTAGAAATCTAGCCATTTCTTCTGAACTCTTCAACCTATTACAGATTTTCAAAGTAGTTGCTAATAATCTGCATTTTGGTTCTGCCCATTGTGATTTCTCATTTGTAATTGCAATGCTTTGGGTCTTTCTGTTTGTTTGTTTCACTAGGCAGTAACTCGCTCTTCATTAATTTACTGTATTTTTTTAGGTGTTAATTTTTTAAGGTTCTGCGCTGAGTTTTATAACTTCCTTCCTTATACTACCTTTAGATTTGGACTATTCTTGGCTTCCTAGGACTCTGAGGTGCACAGTGAAGTTACTTATTTGCACTCACTTTGTTTTTCTGATGTTTATAGCATTTGCAGCTATGAACTTTCCTCTTAGTACTGTTTGTGTCTCATAAGTTCTAGTATGTTGTACTGGGATCATGATTTGAGGAACCATCCCTTGATTTCTGTGACACACTGATTACTCAAAAAGGTATTATTTTTCATAATTTCTGTAGTTACTTTTGCCATTGGTTTCTAGTTTTACTGTACTGGTGTCACTGTTCTAGTTTCATCTGATCATATACATGGGATAACTGTGATTCTTTTGAACTTACTGAAGCATGCTTTCTGTATTAGCACGTGGTCTATTTGGGAGAATGTTCCCTGTGCTACTAAGAAAAATGTATATTCTGTTGTTGATTGAAACACTCAAAAGATATCTATTAAGTTATTCTGTTCCAAGTTTTGGTTCAAATCTGATACTTCTTTGTTGATTTTTTTTTTTTTGGTCTCATTGACAATGGGACATTGAGGTTCTCACTATAAATGTGTTGGTGTTTATCTGATCTTTCATACCTAGCCTTGTTTGGTGTGTAAGAGATGGGCATAACAGTGTTTGGAGCACTATGTTCATAACTGTTAACACTACTTGTTGAATTGTTCCTTTATCCAACGTGTACTGACTCTCTTCACCTCTTCTGATTAATTTTGGCTTGAAGTCCATTTTGTCTGAAAACAAAATAGCTAGCTACTCCTGCTTTGAATATTTTAAGACACACCATACATAGAAAAATTATTGAATAAACCAGATAAGGTTGTCAATTTTACATTTCCTTTTATCTTATAAAAATTAATAAAGAAATATGCAATTTTGCTCATCCTGCTTTTAAACAATTGCACTGGCACATGAATAACTCATGGGAGTCATGTATTTTGTCACCACCATGAGAAAGTAACCAAGACAGCAGTGGTAATGAGTATGACTCTATTGTCAACTTTGATTCTTTCAATACTCTCACCCATCAAACAAAAGCTTTGAATACATTTTCCACTAAGATCACTTTGGCTTTTTGGTTTCTTAAGTCAAAACTCCTACAAGTACAGACATAGAACCTTTTTTTTTTTTTTTTTTTTTTTTGAGACAGGGTCTCGCTTTGCAGTTCAGGCTGGCCCTAAGCTCACTATGTAGCCCAGGCAACCCGCCGTGATCTCAGCAATCCTCCTGTCTCTGCCTCCCGAGTGCTGGGATGACAGGCGCGAGCCACCACGCCTGGTACTGTGCTATGTGGTGCTGATTGCTGGTTGATTGCTGGTGGGCGTGAGTCTCCACGCCCAGCATTGGATGTGGTTACCGGGGATGGAACTCAGGACCTTGCGCTTGCGAGGCAGGTGCCAGAACCACTGAGCTAAATCTCTGGCCCAGACATAGGACATTTTACCAGCTAAAAATAAAGTAAGAAAAGCAAGAGGGCTGCAAAAAGAAATGTAGACATTGTTATCGTCAATCAGGAAGATTGAGGAAATGTGAAACTGTAAGTCAGGTGCTCCTAGATTTAATCTTGTTTTTAAAGATCTAACAAGAAAATGCAACTTGGCTATCTTGTGCCTGACTTCAGAGCCTCTACCTCCCATGTCTTACTGCTGCAAGAAACAGTTCCACCCAGATGCTGACCTCTCCAGTGGAGGTATAATCTGACAATGCTGCTTTCTGTGCTTCTGTATTTCCCGCACTGACAGAGCTTCATCGAGCAGAAATTATGTGGGGTCCCAGACAACAGTTCAGCATTCAAGGGCAAACAACTGAGAAATATGGGAGAGTAAATGCCCCTAGGGACACACCCCTAACCATGAGAAAACCCTAAAGGATAAAATGCTACCCACACTTTCATCCAAGGAGTACAGTTCAGAGACTACTTCATGAGACACTTTAGAATGATCTGCAGACACCTGAGTGATAGGCAATTCCTTACAGCTGAGCTTTGGGAGCAGCCTTGACTATCCTCACTTTACATCTGACCACTTGCCTAATGCCGGTCAGGAAGCAGTGGGGCTGTATGTGAACCCAAACCCTGCTTCTCACCACACCGTGACATGGCCTAATTAAGAAGATCCCTGAATTCTATCTGGCTGAGACATACAACTTTAAGGGAATGAGCAAACCAGTAAGCACTAGATAGTACGGCATAGAGTTTAAAAGGATTAAAAAAAAAAGGGGGGGTTCATGCAATTTACAGAGCAGGGAGGCTGTGCTATAAAGAACGTCATTAGATGAATGCGGAGATGGGAGCTGTGTACACGGCGGGCTCCTGCGGCTCTCCGTCGTCATCACTGGCAGTTTTGGTGCTGCTTCCTGGGACATCCACCTGCAACTTGGTTCGCATTAAAGCTCTTCATTGGTACGTAGTACAAGTTCTGAATAAATTTACATTAATATAATGGCTACTACAAAAATGTACTTCTACACAAGTAATTCAATTTTTATTTATTGCTTACATATGATTGCACAGTGAATCTTTAACATTTAAAACTTACTTCAGTACAATTAACACATGTATAGGCATGAATAAGATAAATGAGCACTGTTTCTAAATAGGAAGACAAGGTACATTTTGGGGAATGGGAACTTAATTGCTGGTAATCCGTGGTATTACTCTGAAGGATAAGGGGTTCAAAAGTATTAAGGGTGTGTGTATTTGTTCCACAAATCCCAATCAAAACCTACATATGCAGCCACAGATAACACAAGCCTAAGATAACATTTAAATGTTGACTACTCAGTGTCACACAAAAGAATGAAACAAGCCCACTATACAGAGCAGAAAGAAGATGATTAAACTATTTATTGTGACTCTTATATATTTACTAAAATATGACATATTTACTAAAATATGACAATGCAGTGAATAAATCCTAGTTTCTGTATCTGAACTGGCTACAACGCAGCTCTTATCCTGAGCCTAATGACCTGCTCGTGTGGAAGGGGTAGCCAGAGAAAATCCTTACTTTTTGGGACTTGTCAACAGGACCAGTTCAGTGTACTGGACTTAGGATTAAAGCCTATTCTGACTTCAAAATAACAACTCCCACCCATAAAATCCAAATTAGCACTTTCCAAAGATCAAGTGAAGGTATGATAAACATCAACTGGAACGGTTTTCTTTAACATGCAATGCATGCATTTTTAAGTTCACTGAGAAACAAATGTTTATAGAGCGAACTTTGTATTTTGCACGAGTGCAAATGAATGTATATATTTTATACTATTAAACTGTATTTTTTTATACAAAAGCACACAGTGTTAATTTATAAAATGACATCCAAGTGGATGATGGTTGCATTTGCATGTCCCCCTGCATGGTCAAAAATTAGTATCTTTCTTTAAAAATACAGAAGTAAAAAGGAAAATAAAAAATACAACTTGGCTTATTAACTAGTGATATATTTTACCTGGTAAAAGGGAGAGTTACAGTGTCAGCTGCAACAGGTGCACGTGGCCCTGAAACTGTCTGTGCTATCATTCTGAAAACAAGGTCTGGTTTACCTCCACTTAAGAGCTCAGGATGGTTTAGTGTCATTTTTAGGTTAAGAAACTGGATTCTTTTCATTTTTACTTTGGTTTAAATATACTCGAATACTGTTGAGTATGCTTGGTTTTCATATCATTTCCTTTTTCCTATTTCTACTAAAGGGGCCCAAATGACTATGAACACAGTTAAAGGATCTCATTCTTTACTGCAATTTTCCAAAGAAAAACAAAGCCATTGAATTTTTTTCCTAGTTACAATGTTATGTATGGTTTATAATTTAAAAAAGGGATCTGACAAGTGATTTCATGCAAATGTCCTAAGATAATTTTCTACAAATATAAAGAAACTTGTTCATGACTATGATGGAATTCACTAAATGTATGAATGTAGAGGGCCCATGACCTCGGCAGTGGAAATCAGACGTAGCTCATACTCACAGTTGCTGAACACAGGCACTCTTCTCAGATGTAATGCTACTAATTCTAAACAGAGGATACATACAAGTTTGGGTTCAAATCTTACATATTAAAAATCCATTTGGAGAATTTTTTAACTACAAAGACTGAAAACAATGCACAATATAAAAATGTAAATTAATGTGCTCTTAATAGAAATGGAACTGTAGAGACTCCTCACAGGTGAACTAGTAGCTGTCTTAAATGTCCTTCCTTTCTGTACTAAATATATATATTTAATTTAATCAACGGAGCCACAGCAAAATATTACTATACTTTCAAAGCACTTCCTGTAAACTAATACATCTCGTGATGTAAAAATATTGCACAGTTCGGTACTCCAAGAGTAAGCTTTATGCTTTCAAATGGTCAAACTCTCAGCAGAAAACACAGTATGACAAGAACGGTACGTTTATAGTATGGCCATTTTAGAAGCAATAATGTAAGAATGCCACTCAACAGGTGCTGCAGAACTGCACACAAGTGAAGGAAAGCCCACTACACACTGTCACAGCAGATGACTGGAAAGACGCCTGCCCCAACTTACAGAAGGTGGAGGGACAGAAAGCCAGGTGACTGGTTTGCAGCAGGATTAGGAATATATGTACTTCCGCGGATGACCAAAACCAAAAGCATTTCTATTTCTAAGCAGTTGTGCAGACAGTCAAGAAATACAGTAGATACTTCATACATTTTCAATTTTTAAAAAAATTCTGTTTTTGAAAAGTGTGAAATATACTGTTTAACAATGGAATAATGTAAGAGTAATACCTGTTCAACTTTAAAAGCCAACAGGAACCTCAAAACAAATTAACATGGCATAATCTATCTTTCAAAGTACTCAATCATATATAACTTCCAAACTTCTAAAACCGTGTGCAAAGCGTATTTGCTTAAAAGTAACTTTCATCACCAGTTTCAAAAAAAACACGTTAATGCACAGTAAGTAAACCCTGAAAATTCACCCTGGCCTTGAGATTTTAGGCTTTTCAATTCTACGCTGAGGTCTTCATGAGCCACTTAGTAGACACACAGATCTGGGAATTTCATCTCATAGACTGGGACGGACTGGTACTGAACATGCCCAGAAGTGATGCTCAGTGTTCCTGACGGACTGGGAGGAGGACTGAAAAACAAGGACATGACAGAGTCAACAGGCATATTTAGAAGCCCTTTATTTCCGAGTATTTGATCTATTATGTATAAAATAAGATTCCTTAATCGCAAGGAGCTTGTGTAATAAAGGTGCCAGCCAGTGACAGGGCTGTGTGGGGAGTACCATGGCAGTATCATGGTGTTTCATGTCTCACAGGTATTGTCCTCTGTAATATACAGTGTTTTATAATGCGATTCCACTGTGTATTCTTAAGAGCTACTTTGTTTCACAAACAAAACATCTTTCCTGCATACATACCTTGTCCTTTTTAGTAACAATACAGTATTTCATCACATGCAATGATATTTTTATCCACTGGACAAATGCAGGTTCTCAAAAGGTCACTTAAATTGACTGACAATATTCAAATCTACATCATTTCTAAATTTCTTTTTTATTGTGGTTATGTTTTAAAAATCATATGAAATGCTAGAATTTTTATTTCATTACAATAACGAAAAGCAAAAAGTGACAATAAGCAGCTAAACTCATTTTTCTTTACTAAAACCTGTCCATCTTTTCCTTTAAACTTTTTGACATGTACGTGCTGTTTTAAGGACACCATTGCCAAGTCCAGTTACTGGGTTCTCTGGGAGGCTGCTTAGTCTCTCCCCTTCTTCTCTCACCCGCTTCTCTGCGTTTTGTGTTTTTTTTTTTTTTGCCCTGAACCCAGGTCACAGTGAAAGAAAGAACAGTGGGAACTGAAGTAAATAACCTGTCTTTGGTTCCTTTTGTGGAGACCACAACTCCTGCACTGAAACTCTAATGGCACACACACTGTGTGGTTTACTTTAGTTCCTCTGTGTCATGTAAGTGATCCCAGAACTACTACTTCCTAAGTGACCATGGATAATTTATCTAGTTTCTATGAGCCTGTTTTTACACCAGTAAACATGAAAATAATTACTGTTTTTTAGGTTTATTGTAACTGTTAAATGAAATAGTGCCCTTAGCATAAGATCTGGAATACTGTTAAGAAGCAAAAAATGTTAAGCTAAAAAAAAAAAAATGTTAAGCTATAGTAGGGTTTATAGTGCTAACAGAAATTGTAGTACCGAGAACATAATTAGCCACAATACTCACTCCAAAATATTTAAATAACATAATTACTATATCAGTGTGACTAAGTGTAATGATGATCCCTAGAACATGGCTATGGATTTAAATCCTGAGTTTGCCACTCACGGAGTCACTTTACTACTCTAAGCCTCTTCACCTGAAAATGAAAAGGTGCCCACTCAGGGTTTGTAGCAGAAGTAACATATATATAGTTTGCAGCATAAGAACGAGTACACAAAGAACATGTGTATCACAACTAAGAGACAAAGAAACAAAGGCCCCCAGCTTAGGACTTTTCTCTGAAAATTGAGTCTATAGATTACTGCACAATTTAGTCCAATCCTCAGTTCAGAAATTTTGCAAATGAGTTGATTCTCTACTTAGGAGTGGAAGGAGCGGTGGTGAGTACTTAGAATAAGATGTGATGCTGATGAAAATGTGCCTTGGATATAAAAGCAGAAAAAATGCTGTGATTTAAAAAACCAAAAGGACTATACTGCTATGATGGCAAACCTTTCAGAGATGAAGACCAAATGGCAAGCCAAACCCACTTATCCATCACAAAGTGCCAACACTGGGATTAAATGTGAAGACTGAGGTTTTAGTTATGAAAACCGACTCACTTATTAACATCTTTTGCTTAAAAGAAAAACAACATGTGTGCCATTGGTTCGTTATCACTAGACTATTTACCAGTTTCTTCCATTTAGAAAACAAAGGAGTTGAAACAAAGCAGACCTGACCGATCAAGTTAAAAATATAAGAGAGACCTGGTCTAGAATAAAGTTACAGAACACAGCTATGGGGGCTCTTCTTTTGGGCCGCCTTATTTAAAGCCTGATTTCCACACAATTCAATGCAAACACAGGAGAGTTCTTTCTTTGCAGATGTCCTTCAGCTCCATCGTGAATAAATCAACAATCTAAGAGGATGCTAGAAAAGCTGGGAGACAACTGGACCAAAATGGTATTAGACTTCATGTGGTAAACAGAATGACTACTAAAAGAAAGAGTCAACTACATAGTTTTGTTTATTTTTAGTGAAAAGGACAATTCCTTAAACATAATCAGCCAAATACTAACACTGGTCTTGTTTCTGTGTTACTGCTGTTGTGATAAAAAAAACCTCCTTACCGTATAGTGAGTTCCAGTATTTGAGCAAGTCTATCATGAAGCAAATTTGCCTGCAAAAAAGAAATCAAACGTTAAGAAAGGATTTATTATTTATTATTTTCCAAATACCCAATAATGCAAAGCTATGTCTTCAGAGTTCTCTGTACTGTGCTTTAAAGCTTGGAAGTCACTCACCGATCAGCATAATCGAGTCTCCATACTCCACCCCAGTCCCGTCACCGTCACTTCACTTACTTTAGATTCACACTGTGCTGCTATTTCTTCAAAAGGTGCTTTCTGGAATTTCTCTATTACAAGACGTCTCTTTTCCTTTTCTTGTTCTTCCATTACATTGGTATCTACGTGAGTATTGATAAAGACCCATTAAAAGGAATGCAGAATTCATAAGATCCTACCAATGACCATAAGAGCTAATTACCTATAAACCAAAAATAAGGGTAATTTAAAAGGCTACTTTTGTAACAAAAATAGCAAAAGGCGCAATAAGATTCTTATGGTGTTTTATTTACATTAGAAAGTACATACTTACTTAAAAAAATCAAAATATAAGAGGCAACGCATCACAGCACAAGGCCCTTTTCCCCAAAGTACCTGTGTGTCTCTTACCAAAGAAAGAGAACAGTAACTTTCTACAAGTGAAATAACTTTACGGTCTTTCCTGAAGAATGATTCTTTTACTTATAACTAGGACTTCACACATATGAAATGCTAAATACTCGCTCACTTGAACCCAGACATGACTGGAGTACCTGAAATACAGATGGGCTACCTGGATCCATTCGGCCTGGATCTAACACAGCTTGGAAAGGCATTTTATCTCCAGCTGATGTGTGGTCTTTCTAAGGTTTTGAGATAGTAAAATAACAAATGTTTTTCTTGTTGATACCACTGATATAATTGGTTGCTTAAGAATACAGATATGATAAGAATTTTAAAAACCTAAATAATTTCTTTAAATAAATGATTTATTTATATAGAAAACAAAAGTATTTTAACTTTTTGCCACACTGCCTCTATTCTGGCATCTAAAAGAGTAACCAACACAAAAGTAAATTCAATATTAGCAAAGCTAACAGTGTATAGTATCTCACCAATTGTTTTCTTCAGGGCTTCAAAGGTGATTTCCTCAGTGTTACTAACCTAGAGAAAAGTGATTTTAAAGTACAGTATAATTAAGAAAAGTTAATATAATAATGCCTTCACCTAATTACAAGTCACCTCAGCACTGTGCTGCCTTTGGTTGTTCTGGCGTGGTCTGTGACTACTCCAAATGCGAGAGCGCTTCGCTGTGCTACTGTAGTTAACAATGGCCACTGCGGTGGTTCCCAAACTCGTCTGCACATGTGTGTCCAACAGGCAGAACTGAAAGTGCCTCAAGAACTCAGCCAGTGGAGTGACAGAACTGTCTCCAGTCACGGGACGTGCAAGACCTGAGTCCCACAGAACTGTGTTTTGGAGTGAATAATGTTTTCCAACAGTCAATGCTGAGAGAATATACAAATACATTTTCAGCTTACTTGGCAAATAAAAATTAAGTATCCAATATATAGCCTCTGTAATTCTAGTACTCCTATATAGTTTACAAACCAAAAAATAAAATAATACTCTAAGATTTTAAATGGTTTAGAAAATTGCTACTTTGAAAAATGTTCAATAAATAGTTTTTCAGCATCTTAAAGAATCACTACTTTGAAAAGTGTTCGAAGAATATAGTTTTTCAGCACCTTAAAATATGTGTACTCTGGATCTTTAAAGATCAACCACCAAGTTTTTATTTTCTGTAAACACTAACTTGGGTTCTCAGATATCTCTTACTTTGACATATTTATGAAATCTCTTATTTTTTAAGCAATCAATAGTACTGTTTGTGGAACCAGCACTTTCTTATTAGGAATAATATCACCCGTTACTAAAGTTTCTCTCAATAAAAATCAAGAAATGATGCATAAGTACTTGCCTGGGACTCTGGTCATCCCTAATTTTAGCTCATGACCTTCTTCTGCTAAGTCTAAGGCACCAAGGCTAAGGAAACCAAAAGACTTCACACTCTGGACCTTAGCTTCTCTGTAATACAAAGGCATTAGCTGGAACCAAGCAGCCAAAGTCCCACTGCCTCCGTTTTTTTATTGAGGGCTCACATTTCTAGTTGAAGTCAGATTAAACTTGGGAATCTTCAGTTGCTTTGTTCTAGATATCTAGAGCAGACATACAATATTAGGCTCTGGCTGGATAATTATTTTCACCTAAAAACAATCTAGTAGTTTAATGAAAACTCCCTGTTGTTTTCATGTGTGGTTGAGTTTCAGATCTTTAAGAAACAACTACTGTGCAGGAGAAGAAAGATGGGAGAAGTTAGAAGGCCAGCAGTCTTATTATATTAGTATATTCTTCTTAAGTTGAATAAGTATTCACCAGTGAATGGTGAATAAAAGATGTGTTTCTCATTATATGCTATGAAATTAATTAGTTTTGGTCTAGAACAGTGATGGTGAATCTTTTAAAAGATGAGTGTCCAGACACTAACCTAAAATCCACTTATTTATCACAAACTACCAACACTGCAATTAAACCTGAATGTGGAGATTTTAGCTTAGGAAAATACAATTCATTCATTCACTTTTTTGTCTTAAAAGAAATATGACATGCTTGGCATAGGTTTGCCACCATTGGTCTAGCAGGTAATTATATTGTCTTCTGATATCTGAATCACATTATATTGAATTATATTTTCTTCTGATTTCTAGTATAAAGTAGATTTCACAATGGTGAATGAGTTTGAAACTCAAATGTACTTAAGTAATTATGATACTAACATATACTTTTCAGATGTTCAGTCTGAGACATATCTGGCTCAGGAACTACAGCAAACAAAATTTCTCAAACATTAATAAATACATTAATGAACTTCTAATGTAAGGTTCATGCAAAGAATCTTGTTTTCATGAAAATATTTTTTGGTTCATTTGATCAAAATAGGCTGCTTCTCTGAAACATACATTTTTGAAAAAAATGAAAACAAGGAAAGAATGGAAAAACAGCAGCCAATAAAATATACTGCACTCCTGACAGAAGTAAGGCCACGAATTAAGGCTTTAAATAATTTTTTGCCTTCAAAAGGCAGTGGTAAGGCCGGAGATATAGCTCAGCAGCACAGCACCTGCCTGGCAAGCATTAGGCTTTGCGTTTGATTCCCAGTACCAAAAAAATAAGGTAGCAGCAGCAAATTCATAACTATTAAAATATCTATTAAGATACTATTTTTACTAACAAGGATTATATAATTAAAATGGTTTCAGAGAAAAGATGGATTTAGGGAAGATTTATCTTAATCTTAAATATATAAGAATTTTTTTTTTTTTTTTTTTTTGAGACAGGGTCTCGCTTTTGTAGTTCAGGCTGGCCCTGAGCTCACTATGGAGCCCAGGCAAGCCACCACGAACTCAGCAATCCTCTTGTCTCTGCCTCCCGAGTGCTGGGATTACAGGCGTGAGCCACCACGCCCGGCATTGTGGTATGCGGTGTTGACTGTTGGTGGGTGTGAGTCTCCACGCCCAGCATTCTATGTGGTTACCGGGGATCGAACTCAGGACCTTGCGCTTGCGAGACAGGCGCCGGAACCACTGAGCTAACCCTCCGGCCCGATATAAGAAATTTTAAACTAGCCTAATCCCCTAAATTTCAAAATAAACACAAACTGCTTCCTCAAATGCTCTTATGTTCTACTAGTAACTTCTTCATATAATTTAATAATTCCATATAATGGAAAGTTGAATAATGTACAACATCAGATCCTTGATTACAAATAATTTTAATTCCTTAAAGCAAAAAAACTGACAGGGACTGAAGTGTCAAGTAGGAGAAAGGAGGCTGAAAAGGCATGAATTCAGACCATTTCCCTTCTCACATCTTGTAGAGATATTCCTTCAGTTATTTATGCGGTACCAATGAGAAATACCGTTATATCTAGGAAGGCAAACAATGGATGAGGCACCAAGAGGGCTCACTTGATTCAAAACAGCGGCTACCAGAAATGACTATCAAAATATCCTCTGGTGATGTAGGTGTGTGAGGTAAGTCCTAGAAAACAGTGACTGCTTTTCTTCCTTAACTTCAAAGGGTATACTTTTGCCTTGTACTGAAATGAGAAGAGAACATTAAATCTATGAAGCTTCAAATAGCCACTGTCCTGGAAGAGCACACAATTCACATACCATCCAAAATAATTCTCTCTTCCAGGAAAGATTTTCAAGTTTTCTAAAAGTAGAGTATTTGGCTTCATATGAGAGTATGTAACTCCATTTGTTTCTGCAATTTATATTTCACAAATTAAAAAAGAGTAAGATTTGTGGTTTTTATCTGCTTTTCTTTATTAGAAATTCCAATTCATAGTTTTTTCCATATATCACCTAAAAATTGTCTTCTGAGGAATGTCAAGTCCTAATTTGGTTATTAGTCATTACAAAGTAGTTGGAGTTTCTTACACTCTTTGGACATGAGGTCCTTATTTAATATAACCTTTCATTTAACTCTACTGCTCCTTTTATTACAATTAATTACAGAACAAAGTATTATATACAGTATATAATGTTAATTTGATGACTCTTTACAGAGACCTGGAATGAGCTCAGAAAAATAAATTATAAGTAATTTAGTAAGGCTAGATGAGAACAATTTCCACCAATAATTTAGCTGTTGGGGATGATTTAAAGTTGCAGTGTCTCATTTGCATATGTGGAGGTCATAGATGGATTTTAGATAATGTCTTCCCCACGGCAGCACTCTACCACAAACCCCCAGTAACTTACCACATCGTCAGAGGGAATGCTGTTGGGTAAAATATCCACCTGAATCGATACAGTGTCCACAATACTTTTTCTCCTAGAAAGGCGATCTTCATCTAAAATAAAAATATTCTCCCATTATCCATTAGAAAAGTCATAAACCCTACTTCTATGAAATTTCAAAGTTTCAGAAAATTAGGATTATGTGCTTTTTTGGCCTTTCAAAATATATAAGCATATTAGTTGGTGTACCCTAGAATTTTCTAAAAAATGAATAATAATTGTATATACTTATGGGGTACAGTGTGTTGTTTTGATTCAGGTATGATGTAAGGAATGATCAAGTCAGGCTAATGTGAGATACTGACATGCCTATCATCTCAAGTATTTACCATGTCTGGGGTGAGAACACTAAATCCCTATTGTTATGTTGAGATGGACATTACTACTAAGTCAGCATACTATGCAGTGGAACACACTCCTATCACACTGACGTCTGCACTTGCTGACTTCTCTCCTTTGCCTGGCCATCCTGCTCTGCTGCAGTCTCTGCTGACCCCACTCTCCCCCTTGCCTCTATCTGGCATTTCAATGTTTTAGTGAGGTCATATGGTATTTCCCTGTCCAGCTTATGTCACTTAACATATTATCTTAAGGATTCACTCATTTTATTGCAAATGACACAATTTCCTAGTTTTTTTTTTTTTTTATTTTTTTTGAGACAAGGTCTTGCTTCATAGTTCAGGCTGGCCCTGAGCTCACTATGTAGCCCAGGCAAGTCTCAAACTCAGCAATCCTCCTGTCTCTGCCTCCTGAGTGCTGAGATGACAGGCGTGAGCCACCGTGCCCGGCACAATTTCCTAGTTTTTAAAAAATATCCGAACAGCATTCAATTGTGCATATACACAACGTTTAAAAAACCCATAATGTGTTGCTGGACAGACCCTCAGGCTGTTTCCTGTACTGCTGCAGGGACACTGGGACGGAGACACCTCTGGATGGTTCAGACCCAAAGTGGAATAGGAGAGTGATGTGCTCATTTTACTTATAGTTTTTTTAATCACCATTTTCAAAATGGCTGTAAAAACTTGTGGTTATCATCAAGACTGTAAGTAACCATGTACAACTACTCCCTTTGTGGCAAACTCTCACTACTCAGTGGCTTTTTTTTTGAGACAGGGTCTCGCTTTGTAGTTCAGGCTGGCCCTGAGCTTACTATGTAGCCCAGGCAAGCCTGGAATTTGGCAATCCTCCTGTTTCTGCCTCCCGAGTGCTGGGATTACAGGTGTGAGCCACCACGCCCAGCACTGTGGTATGTGGTGGTATTGATTGCTGGTGGGCGTGAGTCTGCATGCCCAGCATTGTATATGGTTACCTGGATTGAACTCAGGACCTTGCGCTTGCGAGGCAGGCGCCAGAACCACTGAGCTAAATCTCCGGCCCAAATGGCTTTTGTTTTTGGTGCTAGCCAATTTAAGAGGTGTGAAGTAAGATTTGTGGTTTTTATCTGCTTTTCATTGATTGTTAGAAATTACAATTCATAGTTTTTTTTCATATATTCCCTGACAATTGTTTTCTGAGAAATGCCAAGTCCTAATTTGGTTATTAGTCATTATAAAGTAGTCTGAGTTTCTTACACTTTTTGGACATAAGGTCCTTACCTAATATAACCTTGGCAATGTTCTAAGAATTCCAAATTTTGTGAAGCATTAAAAAAAAATGGAGGATCCAGGGATGTAGCTCAGTGGCACAGCACTTGCCTGACAAGCACAAGACCCTGATGAGTTCATTCCCCGTAACAAAAAAAAAAAGTCAAAAGTCACTGGGACTGGGGATTGTCACGCCTACCTGCCAAGTACAAGGTCCTAAGCTCGATCCCTGCATTACAATAAAGGCTGGGGTTGTGGAGGGGAATCAAAACAAGGTTACCTACCCAGTTCTTCATTTTTCAAAACAGGGCATTTTAAGAACAGCAACATTAGCAACTATCACCCAACAGTTTAAAAGAATGTGAACAAAAGTCAACATATCATTAAGGGAAGAGACATATAACTAATGGGTTCTATGGTGCTAGTTTGGAAATCAATGTATAAACCAGTGTTCATAAGGCATTAAAATTTGTGGATTAAAATAATTTGCTGACCCCATTAATACTTATTTTACCTTTCCCAGTCCCTCATGGCCACCTGCTGGTGCTCTTTCACTTTACAATCCTTCCACCTCTCTTAGTGTTTATATATAAGGTATCTTATTTGCATTTAGGGATTTCTACGTAGTCATATGTTTAAGTATACTTGGAACCACTCATTTTTCCAGTGTATGATAGATGCATCAGAAAAAGACATCTGGTTTAGGATTGGAAGGAACTGAGGAAGAGCAAATCATCTATGTAAAATACCAGAACTTTCACCAAACACTAAGCTTAAGTAATGGGATAAAAGGAAACAGCAGAATGATGAAAATAAGCTATGGCTTTAGGGAAGGTAAAGCAAATAACTCAACTTGTAACTAAATAAAATATGCAAGCCACTACCTCCATTACAAAAGCACGTTTGATGAAGCTATTTTCCTAGAGAGCAGGTGAGGGAAGAGCAGGCCACACAACAGCTGGATTTACCTTTGTATTTGTGCTTGTGTTTGTGAGTTTTTTTGCCTGAAGGAAAAAGACCTAAATCCAAATTATAAGAATGGGAGATTTTTAAAGTCTTTTAAACAATATTTACAATTACAGAGGTCTACTTATGTTTTATTCTTAGCATTTTTATTTCCCCAATGAATTCATGAGGAACAGAATCTTTCATAGTGTTAAATTTGAAAGAAACTGCAAGAGCATTCATTAACATTTCAGGCTATTATAACTATCATGGTAAGAAATGTATTTGCTTTGAATCCACAATTTAGAAAAGATATTTATGAAGACTGCACAGCTTTTAGTGATTAATATGGAAAATTACTTAACTAAAATCAAATAGTTCTACAGCACTGAAGTATCTTCAAGGAAGAACCAGTTCTTCCACCAAATTTAATATTCATGTAAATCATCAACTAAAAGTGAGTGTACAAGAAACTTTGATTCTAATTTTTAAAGTAAAAACCAAATGAAAATATATGCATTTCACTTCAAACACAACAGAATTATTTCAGGTAATGGACAGAGCAAAAGACATAGTTAGCAAGGGAAAGAAGATCCTAACATGAAAAGTTTGGAGAGCTGGGCAGTGTCACACAATTTAATCCCAGCACTCTGGGAGTTGGAGTCCTCTGAGGAGGACTGCAAGTTTGAGGTCAGCCTGGAATATATCAAGTCTTTGTCTCAACAAAGGAAAACAAAACAGAACAACAAGAACAACAACAACAACAAAAAAAAAACAAGAACAACACTGAGACCAAGGCCAGAAGACCAGATCAAACCAGAGCAAGATGAAACAAAAAAACTGCTGGTTTCCTTACAAAGAAGTCTATAACTCCTTTTTTTTTTTTCTTTTTTTTCAGTCTGTACAATTTCAAATGACAAGTTTCCTAACTCATCAAACTGGGTAATCACAAATCAGTTGTTGTACAATTCTGTAAATTACATAAAATGTTGTTTAGTAAAGATTTATTTTATTTCTTTAAAGATATATATTTAACATAAATATATTAAGAACAACAGTTACATATGAACATAATATATTGAAAACAAAATGCTGAATCCTTGACTTATAGTAAAATATGTTTTAGATTTACTGATTTTCAAATGCAGTTTAAAAAGGCCATGCTGTAAAATATACATATCAAGAATTGATTTTTATACTAATCATATAAAAATATGCTGAACTATAATTAGCAAAGTAGAAGCTGTGATTTTGTTCTTCCTACCTGTTACTTGTGGGACGTATGGTACTGATAATCTTTCAACACCATATCCACTTCCACCTAGTGACTCTGCAATCTTGTTGGTCAGAAAATATAAATTTTTGTCATGCTTCTCTAAAGATTTTGGAATCCTGTCAGGTGGATCAAAATAACAATCTTTTAATAATAGCTCCCAAGAAAAAAAAATTTTGTAAGAAAAGCCTTCATATTCTAAATGCAAATCAAACTGAAATTAAGAGTAGAAAATTATTTAGGTGACTATGCCAGCTCTTTACAACCCCATGGTATATGGCTCCATGTGTGGACCATGCTGCTATGAATCTCCTACCAGAAATGTTCTGAGAGTGAATTCACATCAAATCTCATATTTGATTAAATTCAATTTTCATTTTCATCCTAGTTAAAAATCCACTGAAAAACTGATCAGTCTGCTAACTGATGGAAAGCACTTGTCCAATCATATCAGGATCTGCTTTTCTTTCACAATCCTCATATTACTCTGTACTGATGCCTTCATTATTAGCCTCCTTTGAGAGTGCCAAAGTTTGAACCAAGCACTCACACAATTTTTTTTTTCTTTACAGAGCAGGGAAGATTAAGGTATAGCTCACTGATTTTTCTTAACAGTCTTAGTCCCTATTTTATGAGTACTGCTGTTATTGAAAGTCTTCAACAAGATATATATATATAGCAGAACTTTAAAAATAGCAATAGTTAAGAGATGCATTTCCAAATTCAAAAAAGAACATAAATCTTTTCATTTATTTCCAAAACTGCCTCCATGTATGCATGAATCTACATTTATAAGGTGCAGAAATTTTTATAGAAAGGGAAAAAGTGAGATGAATTGAATGACAGGAACAGAAAGACACGATCATCTTAAAGCACCAAAAAACTATGACAACAATAGTTTCCTCTTTTATAATTATTGATTGATCTCTCTTGTCAGCCCTTCCTTAAAATGTTATGAAAGAACATACATGCACTTATCTCTGAAAATATGTTCTGGTAGAAAATAAGGAGCTTCTATAGTTCGAATTTCAATAACCTGAAAAATATACAAGAACAAATTAAAAATAAAAACCTTACTTGGTACTTTGTTGTATGAGTTTTTAAAAAACAGAAATAATCTTTAAACATGTATATGAAACAGCAATATTTTAATTTGGAATTCAACCTAAGTTTGAAGTGCAGACATATGGCTTATTTTGTTTTCATATTATTCTAAAAATTCAGCAGATAAAATCCAGACAATCACAATATACAGAAGAAACAGGGTATTACATTTGCTTAAATCTACTGTAAAGAAGAACATATTTTGTTGAAAACACTATTTGGGAATCCTTTTAGGAATCGTCACGTTCACCTTCTGGGTACCCTTCAAAGTCTGTGCACAAGGTCTTTAACATGTACAAGGCCTGATGCCTCCACAGAACTGTGAAGGGCTTATGGGGGTGCTCTTCTTCACCCCATCTGTCTTCAATGGCAAGGATCAAACACTAAATCAAATACTCAATGAATGAATTTTATCCATTAGAATGAACTAAAAACCTACATTTTTTTGTAAGGACTGAAAGATATGCTAATTTCATAAAAAAAGATATATTAATTTCATAAAATATCTGGCAAATGTTTTTAAAAATAGCTTTTTACTGGCAGGTAAGTTAGACATACTAAATTATGCAACTAAGTTATTACTGAAGAAAGATAAATACTATTGAAAGACAGGCAACAATATTTAGCATCTGCCTCACATACACTATCAACAACAAAAATAGTATAATAAAATTTAGATATTAAGATTTATAATAGCCCCATTTTTACCCATATCCCTACCGGTAAAAATGAGAATTAACTTGTGGCATATACTGGTACAAATTTCCCAATGTTATATGTGATTTTGAGATGTATATAAATTGTACCAATAAAGAATTCAATTAAAAAAAAGATTTATAATAGCAAAAATGTAAAGAAATCAATAAGATATAATAGAAGAAAACTATGTATTTTATATAATGCTAGATAAAAGTTCTAATAAAACAGGTGTCCAAATATAAAAGTATTAGCTATAGTTTTAGCTATAGTTTCATTTTAAGTTATCTTAATTTGATACATAATCATCAAAATTAAAAATAATCACCTATAAAAGAAAACTAGTCATTTATCCACAAAATTCAAAGTTCAAGACTTTCTAAACACATTACCTTGCTAACATGCTGGCAAAATGCAGGAACAGCTATCATCTGACTTACAAAGTTGAGATATGCTGCAACCAGCGCCATGATTCCACAACGATGAAACATTGGCAAATTATCCTCATTGATAACTGCACTATCCTTTAAAAAAAAACCAAAAAACATGTCTGACATCTTACACTCCATCAACATTTTCTCTGTGACTACACTAGACAACTGTAGATAGTTTGGAATTCCAAAAAATCACTGTCCTACCAGAAATTAATTTTTTAAATGTTCAAACAATAAATTTGCAAGGGTTAAAGCTTTCAAATTAAACATGCTTTTGCTTCAGGAAAGCCACTTTTGTTCATATATTCATACAAAAGGTACACAAGACCTTTCAGACACAGGAGAAAGTATATCTACTCCAGTGCATGCTGTCCTTTTATTGTGTCACACACAATTCCAGTTAAAGAATATGTTACGTATGTTTATTACTCAATGATACCTCCTTCACTAGATTTAAAGTACAGGTTCAGGAGCTACATTTAGCTTTCTCATCACAGTGCAACACTGAATGGTGTTTGTACAGTTTTCATTTGTTAAAAGAATATGACATGGTCTTAAATACTTTATATCTACAACTAGACACTTGTCTAACCAAAATTCATGTCCTTCAATAAAGGCAACTCTACTCTTCAAAATGGTATCTTCTTCATAAAAGTATTTTTTAAATAAGATATTATAAAAGCATTACCTGTAAAGCAATAGCCAATCGAATGAGATCAATAACCACTTCTTCATTGGCCAGTTCAATAGTTATAAGAGCAAGAGAAGTATAAAGCAGCTCATAGTTTTTCTGAACATTGTCTTCTTCTTTACAACCCAAATATATGTGCCGATATAGCTGTTGGCCATTCTGAAAAGACAGAAAAAAGCTAATTTTGTTTGAAATGTAATAAAGGCACACTTCATGTGAATATAATCTTCTACAAAGTAGCTATTATATTTTATAACATGAAAGTCAAAGCTGCTAAGAGTTAAATTATATTTTAATTATTAATATCAACAGATATGGTAGTATACAAAAAGAATTGAAAACTAAATCTGAAATAAAAATAGCAAGTAAGAAATAGTTCCCATGTCAGGCCAGGGATGTAGCTCAATGGCAATATGCCTGTCTGGCAAGCACAAAGTCCTGAGTTCAATCCCTGGTCCTGGGAAAAGAAAAATGAGAAAAAAGAAAAATAGTTCTCAGGTAGATAATAAAAATGTTTTTATTACTAATTTGAAAAATAAAACAAATTATGAATAGAAAAATAAAATGAATGGCATAATTCTGGGAGATACTCTTGCAACACAGATCTGACAATGACAAAGCACACGCTGCAGAGGGGAAACGTGTACTTCTTCTTATTATGGGAGCGGCTGTACTGTGAGCACGGGCTGCCCAGGGAGGGGCAGCTGTAGTAGTGCTGGACTCTGGCAGGCAGTCAGGAAGATGACTCTGAAGCCTGTTTACAGAAAGAGGTTACAGCAACACCCCAGCAATTACATAGAAGTTTCCTCTAAGCTAGACCAAAATATGTCAATAAAAGACATGAAGAACCTCCTGTATCTCGTGTTCCTGGTTTAGGAATGAGAACCAACAGAAATAAGAGAGGATTTCCCATCTTCAGTCACTTAGAGAGTTCATCAAGCTCTGCTTGGGCCTGAGTTCTCAACACTGATTCTGTATGACTCACTGGAAAACCAAGGTGGCCCTGAGCTCCTGCCCCTCCCTGATGGGGTCTGACTGGCCAGTGACCAAGGACCGGTGCTTCTATGTCACAACAGCTGCTAGTGTAGCATGTGGACCTGTTAAGAAGGCTGGAGGCCGCTCACTGCTGCATGGAGGAACTGGCTCCGGGACTGCAGCGCAGCAGGTTTCATCTGACTGGTCACAACTGTGGGCTCTTCTGGAGCCGGTGTCTGTGGTAGCCACGTATTCTGCTCTGTCCTCTAACACGCACTCAGCTCCCACCACAGGAGTGAGGTCCTCCAGGGGTGACAGCAACTGGTGGAGTCACGCTGTGTGGCAGCATTTAGGAAGACTTCTTTGGCACCAGATATGAGGCTGTGCTCTCCCTACTCATTTCTGTTATTTCTGAAGTTGGTATTTCAGCATGTACATTTCTGAACCCATAATCTGTCTCTCTTCTAATGGTTCTATACTTGAATCGGAATGAAGAGTCTCATGTATTAGGTCCTTCCAAACCCTAACGATGCTCTTGAATCCTATAGTTCTTATGGTATTAAAGCTGTGCTTAGGCACATCTGAGTATAGGCTCCAGGTCTCTTAACAAATGCAAATTTATTTAAAAATTACCTATTATACACCTACTTTATTAATGATAAAATGTAACATATACTATAAAGATATAGTACACGTAGGTGTGGCTTGACACATCTAGTGAGCTGGAAGAACGCCTAGTTTACTCTTGGAATTCCTCTCATGTAAGCAGAGAAATAGAACTATAACAAATGTAATAGCTGGAAAAGTATGTTTAGAGCAGCACTACTTTTAATAACCCAGGGAAAACAATTCTAGTCTTGCCAACAAATAGAGATAACTTATGGT
Organism: Thryonomys swinderianus; assembly: GCA_004025085.1. Classification (NCBI taxonomy): domain Eukaryota; kingdom Metazoa; phylum Chordata; class Mammalia; order Rodentia; family Thryonomyidae; genus Thryonomys; species Thryonomys swinderianus. The sequence goes on from PVIC010026044.1 coordinate 21,530, forward strand.
ATATTCATATCGCAAGTACTATTACAGCTACACACACATGGATGAAATCTATCAAAGCAGAGCTGAATAAAAAAAACACGCAAGATTATGTAATGCATCAATCCTTTCACAGAAGTAAAAAACAGAAAAACTGACAATGTTGTTTAAAGATCAGAGCAATAATTACCTGTGGAGAAAGGATGGGGCTTATAGGATACTTTTGGTTAGTATGTTGGTCATGTTTAACAGTTTATGTGGAACAACTTCTTTCGTGAACCAAAATAAAAAGAAAGCTCAGAAGAGTTAATGTTTCTCCTTGATTTCTAGTTTTTAAATAGACCATACAACTGAACTTATAAAAAATTTTACTCAAGGATACAGATTAATTTAGGAACAGGGATATCTTATAAACTAATTTTTCAAATAAAATTTTTTTAACTGTGAAAACGTTACTTTGAAGTTCAACAATCAATAATAATATCCAAGATGGAAACGTGAATGATGCTGAGGGAAGAGAACCGACTGGGAAAGGATAAGTAAGGACGCAGCTCAGCTCAGCTCAGTAGGCACCTGCCTTGCTTTGTGTGCAATGCTCAGCCCTCTCGTGGCACCTCCTTACCCAGGACGGTCGGTAGGTTAGTTAGCACATGTACCACGATGACTCTTCCACACTATGCTCAGCGCTCAGCCTTCGAGTGACTACTCATGACACAGAAAACTTCCTGTTAGGCTAACCAACCTTGACACTGTCATTATGGAGATTCAGCCACTTGCCAAGGACCTGCAGAATTTATACCATCACCATGGAAATCTAGCTAGGTAACATTTGTTAGGACCGAGATCCTGACTAATGCATCGGCATATGCCAAGTACTATACTAGACAGAGCAAAGCCAACTAAACAGTCAATAGTCATTAAAGTCCTTTATTCAATGCTGATAAATCTTTTAAGAGAATGTGAAGCTCTCTACAAAAGACAGACTTCGTTTCACTACAAGTGAGATCTATATGTGTGTTTTGTGTGGAAAGAAGGACAGGATAGGAAGTACAGGGAAACATTTCATGCAAAAGAAGTGTAAAACTGTGACAGCAGCACAAGAACCCAAAGTTAAACACAGGCAGGAGGGGAGCACCGGGACTGCTGTGTGCATCCAGGGAAGCTCAAGCTGACGTTAAGGAGGAATCTTTCATCTCTGAATTCTGTGGCTTCATTTTAAGGCTACTGGGCAACATGGCACAAAACCACTGACCAACTGAAATGACCAGCTTACACAATGCATTTATTTTTTAGAAAATGTTCTTACCTTTTTCATGAAACTTGTATCTTGCCTACAAATTTTTTCTCTTTTTATCTTTAGATCTGCCACATCTGGTATTATCCTAGAGACAATCGACATAGAATCCTTTGATGAACACCACAGTTGGTTACTGTATTATGTCACAAGTGGAAAATCACATTTAAACTGAATCTGAACTATTTAACACTCATGTGAATGAGTGTTTTAAATATATCTATACAGTGAGATTACTGAACTACCAAGTTTAAATAAGAAGTGCATAATTTTGACTTCTAGTGCTATCCAAAGTTTAAAACAAAACTAAAACCAAAATGGAACCCATGTAATTAGTGGCTATTAGAAGACACCTCTGAAGAGTATATTAAATGATATGAACAGATATTTTATTTAAAAATATATTAATAAGCTTTGCCAGACATGGTGGGGCACGCCTGTAATCCCAGCACTGGGAAAGCAGAGGTGGGAGAAGTGCTGAGGGCACACAGTGAGTTTGAGACCATCCTGGACCATATAGTGAGCCTCTATCTCAGGAAAAAAAAAAAAAAAAGAAAAAGGATATATTAATAAATTGTCTCAATATCATTTTAAAACTGAAAATCCTACAAAAGAAAACTACAACATTTGAACACACTAATTTAGAAAAATGAGATTATCATTAAGCACATTTGAACATTATACATTACCTAATCCCTCGAAGCTTTGCCCTGTTGTCATGGCGATCCATGAGATTGTGCATTACTTCTAAGACTAACTGCCTCAGCTCATAGTCTTCCATGAGAGATGGTGATAACAAAGGATCCAGAAAAGACCCTGGCAGTGCAGTAACAATCGTCTTGGCTTTGTATCCAGAGGTGACCTGAGTATGGGGATGAAAGTTAAAAGCTTTGTCATGGGTCGTTCTTTGGTAAAACTGGAAAATTATTTGTTAAGATCCCAGAGAAAGTATAGACATAATCTTAAAAGAAAGCCATAAAGATGATTCGTCTGGTAAGAAGGATTTTTTAAATTTACATATTCATAAGAATGAAATCAAAACACATTTACTACGCACTAGGAACAATTTTACCATGGCACACAGGTTAACTTTGTCCTCATCGTATCTTTGTAAAGTAGGCATCAAAATATCCCAGTTTCATAAATGGAAATTATATTTTCAGCTAGGTTAAGAATATATAGTATATAAGAATATAATATACTATATAAGAATGTAAGTAGTCAGTATGAAAGAGATATAAGAAGAGTAGGTGGCTAACAGTAAAGACAAAACCTGCAATTTTTAAATTTATATTTTTCAATTATTCTTTTAATTTGAAATAAGCAGTTGGCTAAAAGCAACAGGTTTTCCTTTTGGAGAATTGCTCTTTATTAATTACTTGATTTGACACTTGAGAGACATCACTATCTTCTAAACTTAAGAATTTTAAAGGGAATATACTTAAATGTAATAAACATCTTAAAACCATACCACATAGATACTCAAATAGTTGATTATGGTATACTTAACAATGAGAGGCATGATAAGAGAATTTGTTTAAAGTAAATGAATATTTAGAGTCAAATGAAATTTCAGTGTGTAAAACTATTTTAAAGATTAAACACATACATGGATGATTTAACACATTTATGTTAGCACATTATGGGATGGGGGTGTCTATTAACAGGAAAATCAGGAGGACAACTGTCTATCTATCATGGAAAACTCAAACTATAATCATGCTCATACCACATCTAAATATGGAAATCTTAATGTCCAATATTTTTGTAAAATAACACAAAAATGTGTTTTTGTATCAGAGTAGACAAGGAATTCTTAAACAAAAATTAGAAACAAAATATATAAGAAAGGACTTATAAATCATTCAAAACTTCTACATGACAAGCACAATTAAAAATGAAGATATTTCTGGACTTACACTTCAGTGTGAAATATTTCCTCTGAACAACACTTACAAACTGTGTTAAGTATGTCTAGAATAAATGTGAAGGTATTGATTTTAAAGGATACATATTTCTACTTTATCATTA